>JABUQX010025756.1:40000-60000 GCA_015478945.1 Trachelipus rathkii
ATATATATAATATATAATATATATATATATATATATATATATATATATATATATATATATATATTAATTACTCTTTACACAATTTTTCCATATACTAGTACAATTGTTAAAATATTATAAATTGATGTAGATACTCCATCTTCATTTGCGAGTTGTGGTGGGGATAGTACTCCTTAAAAGAACTATAGAAAAAAATATTTAATTTCCACATTGTTGAACACCCTTTTTCCTCATATAGACCTCGCCTCTTTTTAAATAGAAACTCAGATATTTGATAGCTCCGACAGAAAATTGTAATATGATTCCCTTTTATTTTCCTGTATTCTCAGTTTTCAATCAAAGGTGAAGGTTATGAGTTGTAGTTCTTATGTTCTAATTTGGATTCGTTTGAATTGTTTACTCCTCTAATTTCTATAGCTTAGATTCTACTGCCGATATAGGACTAAGTTGTTAGGTTCTCCTACCGAATTAGGACTAAGTTGTAGGCTCTCCTACTGATTTAGGACTAAGTTGTAGGTTCTCTTGCCGATTTAGGCTAAGTTGTAGGTTCTCCTGCCGATTTAGGACTAAGTTGTAGGTTCTCCTGCCAATTTAGGACTAAGTTCATAAGCGCCGTGTATTTGTTTCCCTAACTCTTGTCCAATTTTTCGACTAACGGAATCAAAATTGGAACACATTCTTTCTTCCTTTTTCTTTCGAAGTTAGCTTGCTGGGATATTTCAGTTTATATCGCCGCCAACGACTTTCCACTCGTTGTGAAAATACATCTGAGCAGTTGGGTTAACTGCTTTTAGTACCATCTTGGAGATGCATCCAATATGAATAATATTTTAGCGCTCAATCAGTCTCTCTATACTTTCAACATCTTTCCCCCCTCTGGATTTGTCTGATTTTTCTTCATGTTTTTCGCCCAAGCTCTTCAAGTCTTCCACAAATATATCCTCCCCTTAAGTGAAGAAAATTGTTGCCATTTTGGTGCTATAATATGATTATGTCTAACACTAACTTTTGGAAGTGTGATTTTAGTTCTTTCCGAGCTTAATATGGAGATGGCGCATGATGGTGATCGTGATGATATGCTTTCTGCGATTTTCAAATCTTTGTTGATGTCTAACACTAACATGGCAAACTGTTTCTCCATCTGCCTATCATCTTCAAACTTTCCTTTCTGCTAGAGGTATGCGTTCATTTTAGTTATGCTAAAATATGGGACCCCTCTGAAACCTCCAACTATTTCCCTCTTGTTTAACTCCTTTCCTTTCCTACTTTTACAAATCCTAAATCTGAAAATTTGCAAACATCCTAATTCTTCTAGTCAAATCACAGAGTTGTAGAATACTTGAAAGCTAGAATGATTATCTTATTTCCCTTATCTCTGACTTTAGTCATCCTCTGTCTGTTAATTTATGTTCTTTACAGTATTATAAAACCAACTAATGTTAAAGCCCAATAAGTAGAGTAACAGACCCTTCACATGGTTAGGATTCAAATTGCATATCTGAAACTATTTATTAGAAATTATATATTATCCTCCTCATACGCCCACCAGCACTCACCTTAGTTGATCTCCTAGCACTTGATTACTTCACAATTTAGACAATAATAATTTATTTATTTACTTACTAAGTTAGTTATTGTGGAATTTTTGTCAAGTCCCCATTTTGTCTGACTATTAATTGCCAAGTATCTTGCAAAAGCTTATTTTTCTTTCAATTATAGCGTCCAATTCTTTACTCCACCATCAGCTACATTTTTTTTACTTTTCCAGCAATCTTTTTCAAACTGTAAACCTCTCTTTATATAATCACTATTATATCCTTAAAAATTTTCCACTCACCCCGTACTCCTTTCCCTCTTTCGCCAATCTTCATTTTTTGGCTAATATCCTTTTGTATTTTGTTGAATATTAATAATTTTCTAATTTAAATTTACACACCTAGTTAATTGGGACGACGATAATTCTTGAAGTCAGTCTCCATGGTATACATAACACGAGAAAGCAAAGATAAACTAAGCTTCACGAGTTTAAGCTGAAAGGTAAAAAAGGAATGTTTGCGATTGAATCCAGTAGAGAATCACCAAAGATACGCATTCTCAACACAATTAGGATCACTCCCCCTAAAGCACTAAACCACTAAATCAGTCCAATATAAATCACAGAATAACGACGGCATGTGTGATCAGTTAGAATCTCGAAATGCCATAACCGTTTCCCATCAATAGACGATTGTCAATCCTGCAGAAGACATGTGGTAGAACATTATACAGTAATGAGAAGTTGGTCGGAGTAATTCAGAGGAGGATTAAGCTCAACTGTATAAGAGAAGGGTGGAAGTTAAAAAAAAGATTAATGTTAGATTCATCTTCAAGATTATCAAATATGCATTAGATATTTGTAGAATGTTAGAATTATTATCTAAATATTGTTAGTATATTACATATATATATATAGTAATATATTATAATATATACTGTATATATTAAAATATAATATATAATATATATATATATATTATTATATTACGGAGAATACCCAATGTTTAACAGATAAAGGATTTTTAAAATATAACCCCAGAAAAAAGTTTTTTTAAAATATATTTATATATTATATATCTATCTATATCAACTTATATATCTAACTAATATACCTCTTTTCCGACACTTGCGCTTCTTTCTGTATTAGTTATTACAGAGTTTTAAATTGACCAAAATTATTCTCATATGTTCAGCCAGTCATGGCTAGAGCGTTAACATCAAATTTAAATTTTTTGTAAATTTGTGAAATTTATAAATGAAAAAAGCGTAATTTTAGAAGTAAAAATTTTTTATTAACAGGTTTTCACAACTTAATGAAATATTTTATATATAGTGATATATATAAAAAACTATATTTTGAAAATTTTCATTAAAACGCAACTTTTAAGGACACTCTAAAATACTCAATTTTAAATTCACTTTTCTGCTTTTGAATTATAAAAAGCATTTCAATTGATAAACACCATTATATTCGGTAAAACAAATATTACCAGATATAAAAAGATTTTTTAAGATTACAAAAAATTGTTACAAATGTTGAAATTTAGGAAAAATCTGACTTTTAAGTCTATTGCATTTATGTAATGTGCAGGAATCTAATCTCAATCTCTTATGCTGGATAAATAATGGAAGTTGAATTTATTTTATATAAAACAGGTCACAATAATAATAATATTTATGGTATATTAAAAATAACTAATAATTTGAAATTTCATTAAAAAAACGTCAATTTAATGAACCTTAAAAAAACCTATAAAATAAATTCTTCTATTTTCTGCGTTTTTGATAGATTGCATTTTCAATGAAAAACACTTATTTTTTTCAATGACTGTAAAATTAACCCTTAAATACTCAATTTTTAAGATTAACCATTAAATTAAATTATTTTTAAATTTTCAAGAAAAATTTAAGGTTGCATATCTATACTTTAAAATTATTATGATAAACGTTTGTTATAATGGGAAAAATTTGTTACGTTTTTTCTCCTAAATAGGCTTAAATTTTTTTTTATTAAAACAAAATTATCATAAAAAAAAATGAAATATTTCATGTATAACTATATTTTTTTATATAAAACCACAAAATTTATTTGGATTTATTTCATTAACAAAAAACGTCAATATTAAAGACAACTCATTTAAATACTTAATTAATAAAATTCGACTTATTCTGCTTTTTTTGAACCAAAATTGCATTGTCAAACATCCGAAAACACTAATATTTTTTTTTCAAATTGCTGAGAGAGTAGACATATAAAAAAACCAAATTTAAGACTCTGGGAATGAAATTCGGGAATTTGAATTGCAGTTTATAATAGACTGGAAAGCTATTAGCCACGATGGTAATAATTTGATAATGTGAACTCTATTCATAAAAAAGCGTTATTGGAGAAGTTTTAATTTTTTTATTTAAAACAGGTTTTTTCCCTCCAATAATAATATTATATAGGAATATATAAAAAACAAAATATTGAAATATTCATGAAAAATAACGCTCAATATAAAAATTTAGTACTTAATAACTTATATTTTATTAATAAATTCGTTATTTTCTTATGACATTATTAGGGATATATACAAACTACTAATTATTTTTTATCAAATGCATTGAAAAAATACCGTTAAAAACTCAATGTTAAGATTAACCAAATAATTTCCAAATAGTTTTAAATTTTAGGGTATAATTCCTATTATAGAAAGTTGCTAATATATTATAGTGTAAATTTAATTAATTTTTACAAAATTCATATTTCTAATTTAGAAAATTTTAAAAATTTTATTTATTAATAACAGGTTTTTTCATAAACTTATAAGATATTGATATTATAAAAACTAATATTTGAAAATTTATATTTCAATGAAAATAAACGTCAATTTAAGTAACTACACTAAATAACTATTAATAAATTCCTGCTTTTAATCTGCTTTATTGAATATATGCATTTTTGTTAAAACACATATTTATTATTTTTCAGCTTCAACTCAATACGTAATATTATAACTCAATATTATAAGATAATTACCAAAATAAATTTCAAATTGTTGAAATTTATGGAAAAGAATCGTACTTTTATTGAGAGTTCTAAATTCGTTATGTGAAATTTAAGAAAAAAGCGTAATTTTAGAAGTTTAAAATTTATTTATTAAAAACTTTGTTTTCAATAGGTTTAATGAAAATATTTGTATAATAAAAAACTAATATTGAAATTTCATTAAAAAAAACGTTAATTTTAAGACATCTAAACTATTAATAAATTTACTTTTGCTGCTTTTTGAAATTGCATTTTCAATGAAAACACTTAATTATTTTTTTATATATGCTAGAAAATACCGTTAAAATAACTCAATTTTAGGATTTACCAATTAATCTTCAAAATGTTTGAATTGTAGGAAAAAAACGTTACTTTTTTAAGGGTTCTAAATTTTGTTAACGTTCATGATAAATATATTATAAGCATTAAGCTTTAATTTTAGAAGTTAATAAATTTTTTATTAAAACAAGGTTCACAACTAATGAAATTATTGGTTTATAATAAAAAAAAATTGAAATGTTCATTTAAAAAACGTCAATTTAAAGAACACCTAAAACAAATAATAAATTCTTCTTTTCTGCTATTCTTTGAAATTTGACATTTCAATGAAATCACATTTATTATTTTTAAATGATGAAAAATACCGTTAAAAACTCAATTTTTAAAGATTAACCAAATAATTCAAAATGTTGAAATTTAGGGAAAAAATCGTACTTTTAAGAGTTCTAAAATTATTGTAATGTGAAAATTTAAGAAAAAGCGTACGATTAATTAATATTATTAAAGATTAAATTTTTTATTTATATAATTAACAGGTTTTTCAACTTTATGGCCATGCCAAGAAATATATTGGTATATAAATTGAGAGCGAAAATTAAATAGAAGATTTTCTTGATAAAAAAACGTCAAATTTAAGAATCATAAATGACTATTTAATAAATTCACTTAGTTCAGGTTTTTAATACTTGTCAATTTCAAATGATAACACAAGTATGTTTTCCCTCATAATGCTGCACCAATACTGTTTCAAACCACTCTAATTTATAAGACTTTTATTTACAAATAATTCAAATGTTGAAATTTAGGGAAAAATGCGTAACTTTAGATGTTAACAATTCCGTATAATGTGAGAGAAAAATTTAAGAAATAGACGTTAACTTTTAGAAGATTGCTTAAAATTTTTTATTAAACAGGTTTTCACAACTAATTGAAATATTTGGTATATAAACAATATTAGCCCATATTTTTCATTTTACAAACCAGTCAGACTTATAAGACTCACCAAATCATATCATATAAGATCTCTCTTTCTCTGACTTTTTTAAAATTGCATTTCAATGAAACATTCAATTATAAGTTTTCTCAAAATGCTGATAAATCTCCTGTTATTAAAACCTCATTATTAGTTATTAACCAAATAATTTACAAAATGCAAGGATTTCAAAGCAGGGAAAATTCAGAGTACATGTTATAAAGATTCTAAATTTGTAATGTGAAAATTTAAGAAAAAGCGTAATTTAGAAGTTAAATTTGTTTATTAGAATTCACAGTGGTTTTCACAACTAATGAATGATTTGGTATACAGCATAAAACTAATATTGAAATTTCATTAAAAAAAGTCAAGTTTTAAGAACGAGCCACTCTAAAAGACATGATAAACTTCACTTCCTATTCTAGCTTTTGATATCATATATAGCCCATTTTCTCATAATGAAATTAAACATGTATTTTTCTAATGCTGAATATTACATACATACTTCCCACCGTGTTAAAAAAATTCTCGATGATTTAAAAATTCTAATGATTTCAAAAAGTTAATTCCTTTATAATTCTAACTTTTTTAAGAATTCTAAAATTTCTAATGATTAAAAAAATTTAATGCTAAAAAATTACTTAATATTTTAAAGTTCAAAATCCTTTTTTATTTAGACAGGTTATTGCACAGTATTAATTAAGATTCTATGAAAGTATACAAAACTAAATAATTAATTGACTAGTATTTCAAAGAGACATTAGTTTCTTATCTGCTCAATTCTCAATAAATAAATTTTCATTTTTTTAGCATCGTAATATTTTTCATCGCTTCATGAAACTCCATGCCTCTTAATTCAAATGCTGAGCAATACCTTTGAAGGGGATAAGTATAAGATTATTCAATTTAATTTCAAGAATGTTGAAAATTTTAGGAAAAAATCGTTACTTTTGTAATGAGTTTTCTGTAAATTTAGTAAAAGTTTACTAGAATCTATCCATGAGTGTTCACCGTTTATTTCAGAGAGTGTTAAAAATACATTTTTATGATAAAACGCACCGTATTTTCTAAAACTTTAACTGAATTATGTTTTGACCTTATTATGAAAAGGATAACGAAAAGTGTGTAGCTATTGGTGAAAAATTCATTAAAAAACGTCAAATTTAAGACACCTCAATTAACTATTAAATTTAAAATTGTATCTGGGATTAGCTAAACCATCATTTCATTTCCATGAAACACAATTTTTCCAACATGCTGAAATCACGGTATAAAAAACTCAATTTAAGAATTACCAAATATTTTCAGTGTGTTGAAATTTAGTGAATAAAACGGTATCGCTATGATCTTTTTAAGACGTTCTAAAATTCTGTTTAAATGGAAAATTTGAAGAAAAAAGCGTAATTTTAGAAGTTATAAATTTTTTTATAATAAAAACGGTTTCCACAACTAATGATATAATTTCGGAATATAATAATAGAGCGAAATATTGAATCTTCATGAAAGAACGCATTATAGACATCCTAACACAATGACTATAAATAAATTTCGGTCTTTTTGCGCTTTTGAAAATTTGTGCATATTCAAGTATCACCAGTCATTTATTCTCGCATCACAATTGTCTGAAAATTACCTGTTTAAATTCTTATTGAAATAAATTAATCCAGAATAAAATTTTTCAAATGTTTGATTTAATGTTAGGAGAAAAACTCCCCTTACTCTTTATCAAGGAGTTCTAAATTTGTGTTTATGTATGTGTATAAATATGAGAAAAAAAGCGATCAAATTTTTATAGTTAATAATTTATTTAATTACCCAGGCGCTTTTCATCCCTCCCCAACTAAATTGATATTAATTTGGTATATACATTACCAACATTGAAATTTCATTAAAAAGATTCGAAATGTTTTAACCCCTAAAAATAACAATTATAAAAATTTCTACTTGTCTTGCTTTTATTGTCATGAGACTTGTTCAAACATCATTTAATTTATTTACACTTTCCTAAAAATACCGTTAAAAAAACTCAATTTTAGATTTACCAAATAATTTTTCAAATGTTGAAAATTATAGTAAAAGAAGATCGTTAGCTTTATAGAGTATCTAAAATTTTGTGTCAACGATGATGAAATTTTAAGCAACAAAGACTTAATTTCTAGCATAGCCCCTTCAGAATAATTTTTTTATTAAAACAGGTTTTCACACAAAATGAAATAAAAATTTTTTTTTGGGTTTTATATAAAAAAACAAATATTGAAATTCCTCCTCTAAAAAAAAACGTCATTCACATTTTATAATGACACCTAAAGAGACAATTTTAATAAACTTGGCGTCTATATTCTGCTTTTTGAAATTGCATTTCAATGAAACACATTATTTTTCAAAATGATGAATACAATTTTAGTAATGAGACACACGTTAAAGCTAAATATTAACCATAATAATTTACAATGTTGAAATTTAGGAAAAAATCGATTACCCTACTTTTTAAGAGTTCTAAATTTGTAATGTGAAAATTTAAGAAAAAGCGAATTATAGAAGTTAAGAATTCCTCCCTTTTAAGTTAAACAGGGTTTTCAAGAACTAAATGAAATATTTGGTAATATAAAAACAAAATATTATGAAATTTCATTAAAAACGTCATTTAAGACATCTAAAACTATTAATAAATCACTGTTCTGGTTTCTGGTGTAAATGCATTTTTACAATGAAGATCACACTTATCTTTTCAAATATGCTGAAAATTATGGTAAAAAACCTTAAATTTTAAGACCTCTCCACCAAATATAATTCAAGATTGTTGAAATTTATGTGAAATCGTTTATTTTAAGAGTTCTGATAATTGTGAAGACGATAAGCCTCCGTGGGATAATTTTTGTATAGAAACCAAGGTCTGTAGAGTATTATATGAAGTTAAAACTTTTAAATATACGGGTTGTTACATTTCTTCTAAATATTTAAGAAACTTGAATGGATAATAAGTAAACAACGATAACTACATTGAAAATTCTCCATATTTAAAAACCGTCAAAATTTAAGTGACCACCATAAAAAAATAATAATTTCTCTTTTTCTAAGTCATTTGGTTGACACCATTTTGCCATTTCAAATGAAACAAACATCCATTATTATTTCATATTCTTGCAAAATACCTTTATCCATTTCTATTATTTGATTAACCAAAATAATTTTCAAATGTTGAAAATTAGGGAAAAATTCGTACTTTTAAGAGTTTCTAAATTTGTTAATGTTGAAAATTTTGTAAAAAGCGTAATTTTAGCTGCTTCACCCTGTTGTCACTTAAAAGTTGGATTTTGCTTCCCTTGTATATAAAACTTAAATATGCTTTCCTTAGTTTCTAAAGTTATTAGAGAACTACTTATAAGGTTACATTTGTCTGTGCTTTTTTAGACCAAAATGCATTTCAATGAAAACATAAATTATTTTTCTCATCACATGCGGAACTACTATACATCAACTCAGAAAAAGTCGCTTTAAAAACTCAATTAAGATTTATCCAAATAATTCAATGTTGAAAATTTAGGAATAAATCCGTACGTTTTAACGAATACTTACCCGTAAGAAATTTAGCTCATGTGACAATATTAAGAAAAAGCGTAATTTATAGAAGTTAAATTTATACATGTGTGTATTTTATTAAAACAGGTGTTTACAACTAATGAAATAGGCTATATTTGGTTATATAAAAAACTAATATTAAAATTCATTAATTAAAAAACGTCAATTATAAGACTCTAAAACATTTAAAATAAATTCTCAATTTTATGCCTTTCGAGAGTTGAAATTTTAAAAACACCATTATTTTTTCAAATGCTGACATAAATATGGGACCGTTATAAAATACCTCAAATATTAAGAGATTGAACACAAATAATTTCCAATGTTGAAATTTAGGAAAAATCGTACTTTTAAGAGTTCTAAGGTTTGTCCATTGGGAGAATAATTTCAATATTTAAGAAAAAGTTGTTATTTTAGAAGTTTAAATACCTATTGCACAAAATAGATTTTTTTTAAAAATAATTACTAATATTTGAGTATATAAAACACAAAATTTGTAAATTCTGGTCATATAAAAAAACCGTACAAATTAATAAAAGAACATCCTGAATAACTTTATATTCCTAATGTTCCTAATGTATTCAGTGGGTACCCTTCCTCACCAGAAAGAAAACACAAAATTATTTATTCAAAAATAGAACCTTAAAAAAATCCACGTAAAACTCAAATTTAAGAAAATTACCAAAAAATAAATTTCAAGGTGTTTGAAAAATTTAAAGAAGAAAAATAGTAACTTAATATAAGAGATTATTTCAATAAAATTTAAATAAATGTGAAAAATTTTAAGAATGGTGAACGTATTCTTGGAAGATAAAAGAATATTATTTAAAACAGTTTCACAACTAATGAAACCTATTTGGGTTAATAGATTAAAAACAAAATACCCTTGTTGAAATATATCATAGCCAAAAAAACAAACGGTCAATTAAGACACCTAAAACTATAATTAATAATATTCGCTTATTCTGCTTTTTGAAATGTCAACAGTTGAAGATATGGGTTATATTTTTTCAAAATGTCTGAAAATACCGTTAAAAACTCAATATTTTAAGATTAATCAAATAATTTTACAAATATGTAGACTGAGAAAATATATTAGAGAAAAAATTTGGGAAAAGTATGAGTTAACTTTAAATTTTTAATCTTTAATTGAACTTTAAAATGAAAAGACTAAATAAAGCTTGAGATAGTGTTTAAAATATTTTTATAATTAAAACTTAGAGATATTTCACATACTCCACCTGAAATATTGGTAAGTAAAAACAAAATATGAATATTATCATGATAAAAAACGACAATTTAAGACATCTGAATACTAATTATAATAAATTAATGCAAGCAGCTTTTTGAAATTGCATATTCAATGAAACACATTATTATTTTTCAAAATGTTGAAAAATCCCTATAAATAACTCAATTTTAAGTATAATAAATCAAATAATTTCAAATGTTGAAATTTTAGGATAAAAGTCGATATAACTATTTATTAATCCTACATTGTATATATAATTAATGTGAACAACTTGAATGAAATCAGTATTTTCATGGAATTTCATACGTTAAAATTTTTTATTCTTAAAACAGGTTTTTTCACAACTAATGAATAATATTATTAGTTATAAAAACTATTATAATTGAATATTTCATTACCATTGAACGTTATTTTTGTTTCTGAAAAACTTATTAAATAAATTTATCTTTTATCTGGCTTTTAGTTGAAATTGCATTTTCAATGAAACACATTATTTTTTCCATAAATGCTGAAGTAATCCTGTTAAAAACTTCATTTATAAAGATTTACCAAAATAATTTCAATGTTGAAATTTAGGAAAAAATCGTAATTTTAAGAGTTCTAATTATGTAATGTGGATAAATTAAATGAATAAAAGCGTAATTTTAGAAGTTAGCAATTATTTATTATTAAATTTAATAACATTTATATTTCACATAACTAATAATGATAAATATTTGGTTATATAAATATAGAACAAATATGGAATATTCGATTACCACAAAACTGTCAAATTTAGACACCTAATTAACAATTCAATGAAATTCTGCCTGTTCTTGCTTCACGTTTAGGAATTATGCTTCATTTCCAATTTAGAAAACAGACATTATTTTTTATATGTGAAAATCAGCGCCATTTATAAACTTCAATTATTCATAAAGAATATTACTCGCAAATAATTTACAAAATGTTGATAAATTTAGAAAAAATCGTACTTTAAGAGTTCTAAATTTCCGTTTTAATGTTATCGTAAAATTTAGCAAAAGCTCTAATTTTTAGAAAGTTAAAATTTTTATTAAACAGTGTTTTTCACAACTAATATGAACCTTATTGCTGTTTATAGAAATACCCCCAAAAGTATTGTCCCCTAATCCTTACAATTAAAAATACGTCCCACATTAAGACACCTAAAACAATTACCGATAATCTCCAGCTTTCTGCTTTTTTAAATTCCGCTACTTTTACAAGAAACACATTATTTTTTCAAATGATGGAAATACCGTTAAAAACTTATATTGTGCTGGAAATATTCCTTTAAACAAATATAATATTCAAACTGTTATAATATTTATGGGAAAAGATCGGTATTCTTTTAGAGTTCTAATTTGTAATGTGAAATCTAATTAAAAAGCGTAATTTCTGTACAGTTAAAATATATTTCATACTTTATTACAAAGGTTTTCACAATAATGAAATATTTTAGGTATTACTTAAATAACAGTTGCCATATAGAGATAGGTTATCATGTAAAAAAAACGTCAATTTAAGATCCTCAAATAAATAAATAAATTACTTCTTTTCTGCTTTTTGAATTTTGCCTTTCAATGAAACCACATCTCATTTATTTCAAAATGACTAGTAAAATATACCGTTACAAAATACTCCCAATTTACAGTAACCAAATACTTTAATACAAATGTTGATAATTTAACAAGCAATATTAATCGTGTACTTTATATAAAGACCGTTTACTAAAATTTGTAATGTGAAAATTTAGTAAAAATCGCGGAAATATTTAGAAAGTCTTAATTTTTTTTCTATAAAACCTAATTCTTTAGCACAACATAATATTATATGGAATATTACACAACCAAATATTGAAAGTATTATATCTTTAAAACAGCGGTTCACTTTAAAGACACTAAAACTATTATATTCACTTTTTCTAGCTTTTTGAAATGCATTTCAATGAAACAAATCATTCTATTAAATTGCTGAAGAGAGTGACCGTTACAGAACTCATTTTAAGATATAATCCAAATTAATTTCATACAATGTTATGAAAATTTTTATGGAAACTAAAAAATTCCATTTTAATGGAGTTCTAAATGTGAATGTGAAAATTTAAAGAAAAAAGGAAGCATATTTTGTTTTATTAGTTTAAATTTTCTTATTAAATAATTATTTATAGAAACAGGAATGAAAAGATTATTTGGTATATATAAAAAAATAAATACCAATTGAATCCTCATATTACCGAAAATAAAACTGTCAATTTTTAAGACGTAACTTTTTACCTCCCTCATGGCCCTCTTTTCAGCTTTAATCTGAATTTGGGCCAGTTTTTTCTTCCCAATCTTTATTTTTTCAAAGACTGTATGAAAAACCACACGGTTAAAAACTCAATTTTATAAGATTTTACCAAAATTATTTCAAAATGTTTTGAAATTTAGGAATAAAAAATAACTTACATTTTAGAGTTTCTAAAATTCGTAATAAAGTATATTGACTATGAGTATCGAAAAATTATTAGAAAGTTAAGAATTGATTTATTATATAAAATTTGTTATAGGTTCTTACAACTAATGAAATATTTATAATTGGTATATATAAAAACAAATTTGAAAAATTTCAATTTAAAACCTGTCAAATTTAAGACACCTAAAAACAATTAATAATTTCTCTTCTCTGCTTTTTGAAATTGCATTTCAAATGTTAAACACATTATTATTTTCAAATGCTGAAAATACCGTTAAAAACTCTAAAATGTTAAACTTAACCAAAATTAATTTTCATAGTATGTTAAATATATCTATAATCGATACTTTTTAAAGATATCAACTGCTGTAGGAAATTAATTTATAAAGAGCTTAAATTATTTTTTAAAGTTAAATTTTTAATAAATAACCAGCTTAATGTGACAAATTAATGAATATAATTTGGTTAAGATATATAAAAACAAACCTCTATAATCATGTAAAAAAAATGGTGTATAAATTTTAGACATCTAAAACTATTAATAATAAAATTTACTTATTTCTAGTTAATTGAATTATTCGTTTCCTTTAAAAACATCGAATATTTTACAAGCCCTGAAAAAATATTTCATGAACACTCAGTAAATAATTAAAAACATTATAATAAGCAATGGCTTAGATATAATTTAGGAAAATAGCATAACATAAATAGAAAGTTGGTTTAAATTTTGAAAGAGATGTTCATTTTATCTTCGTTAAATTTTTTTAATTTAAATAAACAGGTTTTATGAAACTTAAATGAAATATTGTAGACGAAGGAAACATATATGAAATTTCATTAAAAAACGTCAATTTAAGACACCTAAAAAACTAATTAATATAAATTGTTTTTTACCTTTTTGACCTTTTAAACTTGTAGCACAATTTTAAAAAGGTGCTGATAAAGTTCCGTTACAACTTCCTAAATTCTTAAGAATTAACCAAATAATTTCAATATAGTTGAATTTAATTGAAATTTAGTAAAAATCGTACTTTCTAAGAGTTCTAAATGTTGAGTGAAAATTTAAGAAAAAGCATTAAATTTAGAAGTTTGATATTTTCCCAAATACATTCCATTTACACAACTTAATGAAATATTTTACTGTTTTTAAAAAAAGAAGTATTGAAATTTCAATAAAAAAAACGTCAATTAAGGACACCTAAAACTTATTAATTTAAATTCGGCTTAGGACCCATTGTTTAAATTGCATTTCAAGTAAACACATTATTTTTTCAATACTGGAAAATCCGGTAAAAACTCAATTTTAAGAATTACAAATAATTATCAAATGTGAAATTTAGAAAATCGTACTTTAGAGTTCTTAAATTTATATTTTATGTGATAAATTTAAGAAAAAGCGTAATTTTAGAAGTTAAAATTTTTTATTAAAACAGGTTTTCACAACTAATGAAATATTTGGTATATAAAAACAAATACTTTGAATTTCATTAAAAAACGTCAAATTATTTAAGACATTTAAACTATTAATAAATTCACTTTTCAGCTTTTTGAAATTGCGCATTTCAATGAACACATTATTTATTTTTATGGCTGAAAATACTGTTAAAAACTCAAATGATTAATTACCAATAATTCAAATGTTGAAATTTTAGAAAAAAATCGTACTTTTAAGAGTTCCGAAAGAAATTTGTTAATTTTTAGAAAACTTTTCTTAGCAAATTAAAAAGTTTTTTACTCACCATTTCTTCTGATGTGAAGCAATGATATTTTTAGATATATATATATAGGTATTTGAAATTTCATTAAAAACGTTCAATTTTAACACCAAAAACTATAAATAAATTTACGTTCGCATGCTCTCTTAGCATATCAATGAACACACAATTATTTTTTCAAAATTGCTGAAAATACGTTAAAAACCTCAATTTTAAGATTTTACCAAATTAATTTCAAATGTTGAAATTAGGAAAAAATCGTTACTTATAAGAGTTTACTAAATTTTTGTAATGTGAATAAAAGAAGGAAACCTGATGGGATTTTCTTAAGCGAGAAGCCTGTTAAAATTTTGAAGAAAAACTATAAAAAATATTTGTCATATATTAAATTAAAACTAATTTGCAAGATGAGCAAATCGAGTAAACGATATTTCTGTGGTCGAGTAAAAACTATTAATAATTTCGCTTTTCTGCTATATATATATATATTAAAAAATACGAAAATTGTATGAGGACTTTTTTTTCTAAATGCTTTGATGCATTTTCCTCGCTTCCGTACACCAAGTTATGACTGCAAACAAACAAATATACAAACACACCCGTGAGGAATTATATTTCGGAATTTTGGAGAGGTATTTTCTTCTGAGGATTTCATTGGGAAATATTTTTGTTAAATTTTTTTTCGTAAGATGTGTCTTCCTTGGCAGTACGGTACAGTGATTGGGTCAGGTGTTTAAAGACGTGCTTTCGAATCTCCTTCAGGAGAGTTCTAAGAAGAATCTTTCTAAAAAGGATCACCACCTTGAACCTTCAATAGGGCAAGGCCCGTGAGCTGTGATTTTTTTTTAAAAAATTAAAAAAAAATGGGGGTAAGGTTTTAAAAAATGGAGGTAAATTAATAAAAATATTGGCGATAAATTTGTAAAATAAATGAAATAAAAATATTCATCATCTAAACTCATGAGACTAAAAAAGGATATAAGCTTGTTAAACGTATTAAGTCTTTGAAGAGTTAAAATTTGTCACCGATGCTGCTGCTGACGTAGTTCTAACTCGATGTAAGGGCCGCCTACAGAATTAAAATTACATAAACACTAAATGAAACATTATAAAAAGGCGATTTTTTCTACACACATTCTTTGGTCTTTGGACGTAAAAATCTTGAAAATAAATAGTAAGTAGAATCTATTTCTCCATTCATTTCGAACCCCTGAAAGTAAACCATCCTCTTCTAAAAAGAAGAAGAAGAAAGAGAAGAAGAAGAAGAAGAAGAAGAAGAAGAAGAAGAAGAAGAAGAAGAAGAAGAAGAAAACACGTTGCCCAATGTATCGTACTTGTGTGTTAAAGGTCTCTGATACAATTCCAAGATGGAAACTTCTGAAAAATTCCAAACTTAGATTAAGCAAATGACACGAAAAGAAAGAAAGAGGAAATTGAAACCTACAAATTTAACATATTTTAATTCAAATTAAAAAAAAAATACTAAATATTTTTTTATAAGTTTACCTTTTACTTCAGTTTAATTTATTAACTAATTTATTAATTTAATTATTAATTAATTTGTTAATTAATTAATTTATAACCATTTTTAACAGTTCCATTCCTCTCTTTTAGTTTACCCGTAGATTAATTTCAAGCATGTCGGCCGAGTCGGTAATTTTTTTTGTCGGTCACGTCGTGCTCAATCATTTTGAAATTCTACGGTTCCGGCTCCGGCTCAGTCATTTTCAAATTATGGTCCTCTAGTTTCAGCTTCGAATTTGAATGAACCTCTCTTTATTTATAGATAGATAGATAGATAGATAGATAGATAGATAGAATGATACCTTCTAGTGTAAATAATAAGTGTAATAATTATTTATAATGTATGTCATAGTTTCACTTTAGATAGATAGATATATAATTAGATAGATAGATATATAGGTAGGTAGGTAGGTAGGTAGATAGATAGATAGATAGATGGTTAGATATATCTGCTTCGGCTCCGATACGGTTTGTGATTTGATAGTCCCAGAATTTTTTTAATAAAGCTAGCTAACTAATGTCTTTCAAGTATGTAAAACTGCAAATGCTTAAGGGGAGCTGCAAATGCTTAGGGATAGCTGAAATTACTTAGGGAGAACTGCAAATGCTTAGGGAGAGCTGCAGTTGCTTAGAGAGCGCAGTAAATGCTTAGGGAGAGCTGAATTGGTATATCAAATGAAATTTTAGTCACAAAAGTCTCCAAATATGTTATTAAAATGAAAGTTTGGAAAAAAATTTTTCCTTTTAAAGTTAAAAATCAGAAATTTTTTTTTTTACTTTAGGTGAAAAATTAAAAATACTTGTTTATTTTAAAAGAATCCGCAGTTTTTATTTAAAAAAAAAAAAAAAAACAATCACAACAATTTTATTTTATTGTAAAAAATAAATCCGCTTTTATATCAGAAATTTAGGTGAAAAAACGTAAGTTTTTTTTATCAGGAGTAATAGTCGCCAAAATTTTGGTTTTAAATAGAAAATTACAGTTTTTTTTTATTTTTTTAAATAATAGGCAAAAAAATTTCGTTTTAGAGAAAAAGCATCAAAGATCTTTTTTAGGTGAAAATTACGAAGATTATTTATTTAAGGTAATTATTAAAAAAAGGTCGGAAAGAGTTAAAAATATCTGCTTTGGTTGAATATATATATATATATATATATATATATATATATATATATAATATATATATATATATATATATATATATATATATATATATATATATATATATATATATATATATATATCACAAGTAACTGCAAGTTTTTTTAGTGTTCCTGCTTAGGATTCATTACACATTATGATTACACATTATAATAAATAAAGCCGTGGAAATAGCCTCATCTTATGCTCAAAGGTGTAGCATATAAATTAATAAATTTTTTTAGACCCATTTCTTATCATTTATATTCAATGGTTGAAGAGGAGACGCTCGAGGAACACATTTTTAATCTCTTTTCCCACTTGATTCTGATACCAATTCCAAGCTGCCAATTTGCATACTAAAGACTGTATGTATGTAGCATTTCTCTCTCTCTCTCTCTCTCTCTCTCTCTCTCTCTCTCTCTCTCTCTCTCTCTCTCTCTCTCTCTCTCTCTCTCTCTCTCTCTCTCTCTCTCTCTCTCTCTCTCTCTCTCTCTCTCTCTCTCTCTCTCTGTAACAAGCAAAGACTTGCTTTTAGAATTGAACGAAGGGAAAGATGTTTGAGTGGAATATAACGTTATAGGGTGTTGTTATTTTCAAAGGTTGCTATGATGGAATAGCGTAATACATATGTTAAAGTGTTAACTTGAAGTTGTTTTATTTTATGGTGCAAAATATTAACTATAAAAATTTCACGCAGGGTTTGATTAAAAAAATAATTCAAACTTTAACCGCAAATGAAGGAAAGTTTGGAGAATATATAGAATCTCATACACACATGCACAAACCCACACTCACAAGCGCGCATACACACACACACACATACACACACACACACACACACACACACATATATATTTAATATATAAAGTATATATATATATATATATATATATATATATATATATATATATATATATATATATATATATATATATATATATATATATATATATATATATATATATATATAGTTATTGGTGTAGGTAGATATAGTGTCAAAGTGAAGAGCATGACTGATTTTGTGTTATTGAAGAAGGAGATGTTAAGGTATGTGATGGACGTTAAGATCATTATGTTGTTTTATCAAAATTAAGTTAGTGGGGGAATGGACGAGAGGAAAGAAAAAAGGAAGGATGTGGGGAGACTTAGAAGGGAGAAGCTAAAATAACAGGGTTATATAGAAAAGTGTGTGAGAGCACTTGCAAATAAGTCAGTTGAATGTGTGCAAGATAAAATTAAGAAAATCTGGAAGCAAATGAAGAAAACGTTTATTAGTAGTGCAAGAGGAGTATGTGGGTGTGCTAAAGTAGAAAGTAAGAATGTCAATAGTAAATGGTGGAATGAAGGGGTGATGTAAGCGGTTAAAATTAAAAAAAAAGAACGTTGTTGAATATGGTAAAAGCCAATAACGATGTTTCGAAAGAAAAGTGTATGAAAATATATGGGGAGAAGAAGAGATGACTAAAAGTTGCATACGTATAAAGAAAAAAAAGAGGTAAATGAATAGTTTGGAAGGAGGATGAATGGGGAAATACAAAGGAATAGGAATTTGTTTTGGAAGGAAGTACGAAAGGTTAAGAAATAGAGTAAGGGGGAATCTTCATTGAATAATGAATAGGGATAGTGCAATGGTGACTGAAGAAGTGGACGGGAGGAGAGTGTGGATGGAAATACTTCGAAAATTTACATAACATTGACAGTGATGAAGAGATGATGACGAATGTGTGTGGGTTTGATGGTGTAAGAAGAAGTAATTATTTTGGGAAGGAGGTAATAGATAGAGTGAGGAAGTCGATGAATGGTAAATTAGGAGGTATAGATAGAATAACTAGGGAAATGATAAAGAATGGAGGTGAGATTGTGCTAGACTGCATGAATAGGAAAGTTGTATAACAGAGCGATTGTAGAAGGCGTGTAGTTCTGAAGGACTGGAGGAGAGCAGTGATAGTACCTTTGTATAAGGGTAAGGGTAATAAGGGGAACTGTAGAAACTACAGAAGAATTATTTCAATAAGTGTCGTAGGAAAAATATATGCTGGTATTTTGGTTGAAAAATGGAGTCGAGTGACTGAGGGGCTGATTGTTGAAGAACATTGTGCATTTAGAAGTGGTAGAGGATATGTAGATCAAATTTTTACATTGAAACAAGTGAGAGAGAAATGAGAGAGAAGAAGAACAAATGTATTTAGCATTTATGAACTTGTGACAGTCGCATTGACAGGATTAGTAGGAAAGTTCTCTGAATGGAATCAAAAGTATGTATGTTAATAGTGATGCGTGTGTGTAAGAATAAATGGAGTGGAGAGTGAATGGTTTGATATTAATAGTGGAGTGAGGCAAGGATTTGTTATGTCTCCATGGCTATTTAATTTGAATATGGATAGGCTGATGAAAGAATAAAAGGTAGAGGTGTCAGGGGAGGGAGTTAGACTGGTGGAGAATGGAAGAGAGTGGAGCGTGTTCTGCTTGCTGTACGGAGATGATTTTGTTTTGTGTGATGAATCTGAAGA
>JABUQX010025756.1:62500-65000 GCA_015478945.1 Trachelipus rathkii
TAACTTTGTAAAGCAAGCATATTTGGCATACTTTGGAATGAAACTCGGAGACCAAGATAAGTCTTGTGCTCCCCATATCATATGGTCTGTAAAACGTGTGTCGAAAATCTACGTCAGTGGAAAAATGGACGAAGAAAAGGTTTAAAATTTGGCGTGCCTATGGTATGGCGGGAGCCAAAGAATCACCACAGTGACTGTTATTTTTGTTTGGTTAATGTGAAAGGTATCAATCGTTACAAGAAACGTAAATTTGAGTATCCGGATTTGAAATCAGCAAGGCGACCTGTACCACACTCCGACGATGTCCCCATCCCAGTGTTCACTGCACTCCCAGACCTAGCATTGTCTGATGAAGAAGATATCCAGGATTTGGTGTGCACACGTGCAGATAGTGGTAGTGAATATGAAGAAAGTACTTCTACACAGCAACAGTTCTCCCAGGAAGAGATCAATGATTTAGTACGAGAGTTAAGTCTCTCCAAGCAAGATTCTGAGCTTTTAGCATCTAGACTAAGTGAAAAGAACTGTCTCAAGGCCGAATGTAAAATAACTTTTTTTCGGACAAGAGAGGTAGTACTTCTTCCATATTTCATTGAAGAAGAAGACCTAGTATACTGTAGGAACATCCCTGGACTCCTACTCCAAATGGGGTTACCTAAATACTGACCAGAAGATTGGCGATTGTTTATGGATAGTTCAACGAGAAGTTTGAAGTGTGTTTTATTGTACAATGGCAATAGTTATGCATCGATTTCAATAGGTCACTCAACAAAACTGAAAGAGGAATATGAAAATATAAGAATGATCTTGCAGAAGCTTAGATATAATGAACACCAGTGGTCTATATCAGGGGCGTAGCCAGGGGGGTGTACGTGGGCAGCAAAGCGGATATACTAAGTAAACCCTTGTTTCATATGCTTGTGGGATAGTAGGCTAAAGAAGACCACTGGGAAAAGTTGTATGGCCTGTAAGGAAAATATGACTGTAGGTGCATTAAATATCATTAACGAACCACTGGTTGACAGGGGAAAAATTATTCTCCCACCACTCCACATCAAACTAGGACTGATGAAGCAATTTGTTAGGGCCCTAGACAAAGATGGTGAATGTTTCAAATATATTTGCAGATTTTTTTCCAGGGTTGAGTATGGAGAAACTCAAAGCTGGAATCTTTAGCGGCCCTCAAATTCGCCAAATCATCAAGGATGACAATTTCATAAAATTCCATGACTGATATTGAAGCTTCTGCCTGGAAAAGTTTTGTCTTGGTTGTTCAGAACTTTTTGGGCAACCATAAATCTGCCAACTATGTAGAACTCGTAATGCTTTCAGACTTCAAAAATTTGAATGTTAATATGAGCATAAAAGTTCACTTTCTACATAGTCACTTAGATCGGTTTCCGGATAATCTAGGATGTGGAACAAGGGGAGAGGTTCCATCAAGATATGAAGGTGATGGAAGAAAGATACCAAGGAAGATGGGATACACATGATGGCAGACTATTGTTGAGCCTTCAACGTGATTGTCCACATTTTGCACACAGAAGACAATCATAGACAGTGATTTGTAATGCATTAATTGTGATTTCATTGTACTGAATTGAATGTTTTGACCTATTAGCATTTTATGTACTTACTCATTAACAATTTGATATATATCGTTCGTGTTGTTTTTTTTTGTGAATTACGTTACAACCTAACATAAATTGTTGTTAATGTATTTTTGTGACCACCCTGTATCTCAAAAACTAGAGCCAATCTAGGAAAACGCGGAGGTCATATTCGAATCAGGGCAACAAGTTACCTATAAAATGACCTTCAAATGTTTTGCCGCAAAATCTTTGTTGGCCAGTGTTATTATTATTAATAATAATAATAATAAGAAAAATAATAATAATAATAATAATAATAATAATAATAATAATAATAATAATAATAATAATAATAATAATAATAATAATAATAATAATAATAATAATAATAATAATAATTATTATTATTATTATTATTATTATTATTATTATTATTATTATTATTATTATTATTATTATTATTATTATTATTATTATTATTATTATCACTAAAAGTTTGGTATCATGTGACCGTATGAGTTTACGCCCACTAATAAATTCTAACGTAACATGTCTACACATTAATATAATAAACCTTATGTATCGATTTAATGATGAAAAGCAGATTTAAAAAAGATAGATAGAGAGATAGATAGATAGATAGATAAATGGATAGAAAGAAAGTTAGCTAGTTAGTTAGTTAGTTGGTTGGTTGGTTGGTTGGTTGGTTGGTTGGTTGGTTGGTTGGTTGGTTGGTTGGTTGGTTGGTTGGTTGGTTGGTTGGCTGGTTGGTTGATTAGTTGATTGGTTCGTTCGTTGGTTTGTTAGATATATATATATATATATATATATATATATATATATATATATAGATAGATATATATATATATATATTATATATATATATACATATATATATATATATATAT
>JABUQX010025756.1:70000-80000 GCA_015478945.1 Trachelipus rathkii
TCGGGTACTCTTCCTGTACAAATTTGTAAATTAAATATTCTGCAAAATATATATATATATATATATATATATATATATATATATATATATATATATATATATATATATATATATATATATATATATATATATATATATATATATATATATATATATTTATACATATATATATTTAAAGATAATTTATATAGAAAAATATATATATACATATATATATATATATATATATATATAATATATATATATATATATATATATATATATATATATATATATATATATATCGCTCCCTACTGCTCCTGCTCAGTAATATATATATATATATATATATTTCTTATATATATATATATATATATATATAGTACTGGATATTTGGCGCCTACTGTCTTAAAAGCTCATAAAATTCAAGGCGGAGGGAACTAGGGGGTTTACGGCATAGGGGGGGGAAGTTCTGGGGGCAGAGGATAGAAGGAGCGAAACGTAGTCCACCCCAGCCCATGGGTCCTCCCCCTGTCACGGGTCCTCCCCCTGCCACGGGTCCTCCCCCTGCAAGCCATAAACCTTTTATCGTTGTTATTTACCCTTAGAGTATTGTTTTATATTTTAAAATTTCAAATAGACATTTTTGTGAAGCAAAAATAAGACATTAGTTATTAACTAAATTTTCGTTTGGGAACTCTGTAGGTGAAATTTTATTCGTTAACTGAAATTCCAGAGACGCCTTTCTAAATACGCGAACTTTCCTTTCCTATTTATTTTAGTAATAATTTTACCCTTCTTTTTATATCATGTGAAAAAAAATCATTTTGTATTGTCCTAACAAAATTTTACTAGACTTACCAATATAACTAATATTCAGCTTGCCACCATTTCTTCACACACACACACACACACACACACACACACACACACACACACACACACACACACACACGCATATATATATATATATATATATATATATATATATATATATATATATATATATATATATATATATATATATATATATATATATATATATATACTTGATATATATATATATATATATATATATATATATATATATATATATATATATATATATATATATATATATATATATATATATATATATATAAATAAAATATAAAAATATATAAAAACACAACGCATTATACTATATATATATATATAAAATTTTACCAACATATAAACATAAGGACATTCAGAACAAGAAAAATAAATCCATAATTTTATTTCCTGCATATAATTTAATAACTTGAATTATAAGCAAAAATAAGTCAATTATGCTGAACTTTCAAAAAAAAAAAAAAAAAAAAAAACTAATGCTCAAAATTGATAGTCAGAAATGCAGAAATACCAAAATATCAACCATAAAATATAAGTGATTCAAAATAAACCCAGGTACTAACTCTGAAATTTAATTGTTATTAAAATATGCTGTGTAATCAAGAATATCGTTTAAAAGCTGAATCAATCACACTATGCCTTAATCAAACATATATTGATAAAACATTTTAATAAAAGTTTAATTAATGTGACCAAACATTTATCAATCACATCCTGTGGTAAACCCATTTTAAAAATTAATCATTCTTTTATTGAAAAAATATTTTTTCATATCTATATGTGATACTTTCTTCTTTACCGTTTTATTATGAATCCTGGTATGTCTCTTGTGATAAGATGAAGAGAAATTATTCACGTCAACATTGTCAATTTATAAAAACATTTTATAAACTTCAATCTACTTTCCACAGAAAACATCCCAAATGGTTTTTAGCCTATCAGTGTAAGCCATATCTTCAAATTAAATAGTCATCCTTGTTGCACTGAGCTGGGATGCCTCTAGTATTTCAATGTCCATCCTTAGATTATAGAGTTTAGTGATCACCTTATAACGGTTTATTATTCCAAACATTTTACTAGCTCTTTCCTGAATTCTAGACACTGTTCAGACACTATTCAATCACACCTTAATCAGACGAAAATATTTTTATTTATCTAGATTCTAGAGATTCAAATTTAAACCCCCCCAAGTATATATATATATATATATATATATATATATATATATATATATGTATGTATATATATATATGTATATGTATTTTTTTTATATGTAGCATAACAATAACAATATATATATATATGTATATAACTATAATAATAATAACAACTGTAATAAAGCCTTATTAACTGTATATATATAATAATATGTATAACTCAACTATTAACTTTCTTAATAATATGTATGTATATATATAATAATATATATAAGAAAATACTACTTTAAAGAATAGTATATATATATATGCTAATATAATAATAATAATAATAATATATATATCTTATAATAATATCAATATATATGTATATGCCGACAATATAACCTCAATAATAATA
Organism: Trachelipus rathkii; assembly: GCA_015478945.1. Classification (NCBI taxonomy): domain Eukaryota; kingdom Metazoa; phylum Arthropoda; class Malacostraca; order Isopoda; family Trachelipodidae; genus Trachelipus; species Trachelipus rathkii. The sequence goes on from JABUQX010025756.1 coordinate 72,410, forward strand.
ATAACATATATATCTTCAACTCTTTCTATGTATATGTATGTAGCAGCAATAACCAATAATATAATAATAATATATACTATATATATATATATATATATATATATATATATATATATATACCATCGCTTTCAATCAATAACTAATGAATTAAAGAGAGTAGCTTATTGTTGTGTTGGTAATTTACTAGATGCAAACTTTTCAATTGAAAATAATGGGTGTATTTATTATATTGGATAGACACGGGCCTTTTCTGACGCGGCTCCGAGCAAGCTTCCAAAGTATATAAAAGAGATCAAAGAGTAAATGACAACAACAACAACAACAACAACAACAACAACAACAACAACAACAACAAAATAGACCGTAAATCATTTATTTGTTTTGTTCTGTAATGAAACAATGGGTTCGACAGGTAAATACACTAAAAATGGAAGATTAAAAAGGGAAGAAAAGATGAAAAAGAATTACAAAGAGAGAGAGAGAGAGAGAGAGAGAGAGAGAGAGAGAGAGAGAGAGAGAGAGAGAGAGAGAGAGAGAGAGAGAGAGAGAGAGAGAGAATAAAAGGAAAAGGAAAAACAACAACAACAACAACAACAACAACAACAACAACAACAACAACAACAACAACAACAGCAACAACAACAACAACAACAACAACAACAACAACAACAACAAGGAAAAGATAAAACATTTTTTTTGTTGAGCGTTGGAATAGACTCCATAAATTGAAGGCCATCATCGTTTCAACTGAATTACAAATAATAATAATAATAATAATAATAATAATAATAATAATAATAATAATAATAATAATAATAATAATAATAATAATAATAATAATAATAATAATAATAATAATAATAATAGATGTCGAACATTTACGAAATATTCAAATTAGAAAAGTAATTAGAGAAATAGATTTTGTTTCATTGTATTTTAATGAAACATTTTGCGCTCTTTTTTTTTGTTCGAGAGCGAACTTAATAACCTAACCTAACCAAACCAAACCTAACTCAACCTAGCCTAACCTAACGTAACCTAATCTAACCTAACCTAACCTCTGATATAGTACAAATTAGATGCAAACTCTTTACTATGCCGTTCATCCAAACAAACGAACACAAAAAAAAACTGCCTTTTATGCCATAAGGAATTCAGAGAGAGGACAACCACCCAGTCTGAGAGCACTCGACGATCTTTTCTAGTTTGTATGACTGCAGGGCCGGATTTACCTATAAGCTAAAAAAGCTATAGCTTAGGGCCCCGAGGTGTAGGGGGGCCCAAAAATTTAGATACGAATCAATAAAATAAAAGAAAAATATATAAAATAAAGTTAATAAACCCCACGGGCAATATATATATATATATATATATATATATATATATATATATATATATAAATTTTTATATATATATATATATATATATATATATATATATATATATATATATATATATATATATATATATATATATATATATATATATATACCACTATATCATTTTCTTTTTCAGTATTCATTTTTTCATATTTGCACAAACATTAAGGATTCATAATACGATTAGTCTCACCTATGGTTATAATCTAAGGATCACTCCTCACTTCTTATTCAGATCTGGTATTGGTTGTTGTAGTTCTCCAACTGAAAAAGGCCGAAATCTCTTTGGTCTCCTATTTTCCTCTAACTCAACCTGGACGATTCTGGCATTCCTTCTCCTCCTCCTCCTTCTCCTCTCAGGTGTCCTATGCCTTTTCCTGTGATTACATTTGATCGGGTGCATGGACTCCTGAAATCTATGAACGTTAGGAAGGCGGGTGGTCCGGATGGCGTTCCTCCCCGAATTTTGAGGGAATGTGCTTCCATCCCCGCCCCTCGTTCAACTATATTCTCTATGTCTCAATACTAACACTTTCCCTCAGTGTTGGAAGGGCGCACACGTCCAACCAATTCCGAAAAAAGGAAGCCGCTCTGATCCTTCTAACTATCGCCCTATAGCTCTCACTTGTATTCTATCTAAGATCTTTGAAACCCTTCTCAACTCTCATTTCTTAGATCATCTGGAATCTCATTCACTTCTTTCCGATCGCCAGTATGGCTTTCGGCGCTCGAGGTCTACTGGCGATATACTTTCCTATCTTACTGATTTATGGTTTTCCGCCCTTAGGAACTACGGCGAGACTTGCGTGGTGGCGCTTGACATATCCAAAGCATTTGACCGGGTATGGCACGCGTCACTGCTCTCCAAGCTCCCCTCCTTTGGGTTTCCTCTTTCTCTTTGCTTACTTATGTCTAGTTTTCTCTCAAATCGCTCAATATCGGCTGTTGTTGACAGGGCGACTTCTTCTTCTTTTTCTGTCAATTGTGGTGTTCCTCAAGGTTCTGTCTTATCTCCTACTTTATTCTTACTTTTCATTAATGATCTTCTCACCTGCACATCTAACTCTATCCACTCATTTGCCGATGACTCGACCCTTCATTCTTCAACTCATTTCAATTCTGCTCCCTCTTTTACTTCTAGAATTGCCTCTCGTCTTAATCTTTCCGATTCTATTCTCGCTGATCTGGATAGGATTTCCGGGTAGGGTCGTCTGAACCTTGTGAAATTTAATTCTTTAAAAACCCAACTTCTACAAATCTCCCTCTCTAAAACACCTTCCAACTTTCCTATCTCTTTCGTCGGTTCTCTCGTCTCTCCTGTTGACAATATAAATATCCTTGGCCTTAACATAAAAAAAAAGTCTTGGAAACCTCACATCACAACGGTTGCTAGGGCGGCCTCAAAGAAACTGGGAGTTCTGTTTAGACTGCGAGACTTTTTCCTCTTCTCAGTTACTCCAGCTATACAAGGGTCTCATCCGCCATTGTATGGAGTACTGCTTTCATATCTGGGGGGGCTCTGGTTTCACCCGGCTTTTGGACAGGGTCGAGTCAAAAGCCAAAGGACTTATAAACTGTTCCGTACTTTCCACTTCTCTTGACCCTTTATCTTTGCGGCGTGATGTTGGTGCTTTATCTCTTTTCTATTGGTACCGTAGCGGCAGGTACTCGAGGGAACTTGTCACTCGCGTAGCACCACCTTTACGACGCCCTCGTAACACTAGGGGTGCTGTGTCTGCCATGAGTTTTGTGGATATTGGCGCTCCAGGCTAGTTCGCTGCGGTGCTTCCTTCTTTCCTGCCACCTCGGTTCTGTGGAATTCTCTTCAATCTTCTGTGTTTCCTGCTGAATTTAATCTCCCTCACTTTAAAGCTTGCGTCTGTGCTCATCTGCGTAATTTGCGTTAAGTGTGAACTTCTGAGGCGTGCAACATCCCCTCCTTGAATAGGGCTTCGCCCGTGAGTGGTGGTGATAACTGTAATATATATATATATATATATATATATATATATATATATATATATATATATATATATATATATATATATATATATATATATATATATATATATATATATATATATATATATATATATATATATATATATATATATATATAAATTGAATTAAAAACCCTAAAAATACTCTCTCTCCCTCTCGCACACAGTTTGCTGCCAGCGATCGTAAGATTTTTTTCTAATTTACCTTGCCAAAGCAGCCAAACGTACCAATGATGCTGCCTCTTTTTTTCAATAAATGATTAATTAATTATTTTTTATTATTATTTTTTTTTACTTTATAAGTATGTTTTGTCTCCTGAATTCAAAAATATATTCATTGTGTGAGCGTAGTCAGGGCCGGATTATTTATTTATTTATTTATTTGAAATATTGGCAACTAGATTCTTATCGTACTTACGTCTTGCTGAAAAAGTGCAGACAAAACGATTGTTTTTCACAGTAATGAATAAAATCTGATCTGATAAGGTGATTCTGTGTTAACGTTTTTTTGAATGTTTTAGTGTTAACTACTGGTTACCCTTTCTTTCCCTCATAAATTTTTAATATTTTTTTAACAATTTTTAAAGCATTTTTCGTACTTTTAGGTGATACTAACAAGGCGTAAAGAATTAGTTACATAATTTTAAATATCTTACGCAGGAGCTACTTGTCAAATGCTAATTTGTAATGAGAGAAAAATATTTTCAATTTAAAAACCTAAATCCATTTCATCAGTGCATGCGGTATATATATATATATATATATATATATATATATATATATATATAACATAAAGATATATATATATATATATATATATATATATAAATATATAACTATATATATATATATATATATATATATATATATATATATATATATATATATATATATATATATATATATATATATATATATATATATATATATATATATATATATATATATATATATATATATATATATATATATATATATATATATATATATAAAACCATGAACATGATAATCTGACACATCAGGATCTGTACGACATAATATTTAATGATCATGTCCAATCAGCATTCCCTAATGTAGAATCAATTCTGAGAATGTTCCTTTGTATGATGATTACAAATTGCCATGGAGAAAGATCCTTTTCTCAAATGACGAGGATAAAAAATGAATTTAGAACTACAATGTCTCAAACTAAATTATGTTACCTGAGCCTCATGTGCATAGAAAGCAGGGTTGGGGATTTTTTGGATTTTCTTTTAGAAAAAAATCAATTTTTATTTTTTTTTTTATTTTGAGGATCGTGACGTCACGCGAAATATAATTTGTAAACAAACTTTTTTAAGTTCGATTAAGTATTATTTTTAACCCTAGGCCCTATATCTGAGTTCAAAATCTTAAAATAGTGCTTATAGTCTTTGACACAATGAAACAGCATCACTAAAGAGTGTTATTTGTAATAATGATAATATATTACATCAGAAATAAAAACATGTTTGAAACATGATCTTTGTTGACATTTTTATAGTGTAGAAATTTAAAAAAACAGAGTAGCCTTGCTCTGATATTATTATTCTAATTTTTATTTCTATTGAAAATTAAATCACTTAAATATCAAAAAAAAAAAATAAAAAATATATATATAAAAAAGCAAAAATCAAAAAAAAAAAAATAATTATTTTTTTTTTTTTTTTTTTTTTTTGGAGCAAATCAAGTGAAAAAAATCAGTTGAAAAAATCAATTGATTTTTTCTGTGCCATCCCTGATAGAAAGTGACAAGCTACGCAGTTTATCATTTGATGACATCATCGGTGACTTTGCTTTGTCAAAGGCAAGAAAAAGAATATTTTAATGTAGATCATGTTTGCGAATTCTTGGAAGGTCAAACTCTCCCATATATATATATATATATATATATATATATATATATATATATATATATATATATATATATATATATATATATATATATATATATATATATATATATATATATATATATATATATATATATATATATATATAAATATATATATATATATATATATATATATAAATTATATATATATATATATATATATATATATATATATATAACATATATATATATATACATATATAGGAATATCTAACTAACTATATATATATATATATATATATATATATATATAAAGGGGGGCCCATTACCTTCAATAGCTTAGGGCCCCCTCAAACCTAAATCCGGCACTGTGTATGAGTCTCACATTGACGAAATACCACATGGTGAGAGTCCGTCGAAGTCTCGTGAAGAGCCAGTTTTTCTGACTGGAAAGCTAGTTCTCACTTAAAGGGTACATGTATGGGATGGTAAGGGGGTGCTTTCTTTTCGACTTGTGTCATGTTCTTATACTACTTTTCTGTTTCCAGTGTATGCTGCGTACCTCACCCACAATCTGGGAAAGGAGGGTAGATGATATATACTATATATATATATATATATATATATATATATATATATATATGTACTCCATATATTTTTCCATTCTTCTGCCTCTTCTTCTTCTCTTTATATATATATATATATATATATATATATATAATATATATATGCGTGTGTGTGTGTGTGTGTGTGTGTGTGTGTGTGTGTGTGTGTGTGTATGTGCGTGCGTGCGTGTTTGTTGTGGACTAGATAACCGGTTGCTTAAATTATGCCAGATCATCAGTCACCACTGCCAACAGGTCCCTCCGATAGTATGAATGGCTGCTCCTTCACTAAGACCTAACCGGTGAGTTGGGCTATAATTAATTATTTATTTTCTATATTTATATTTTTGATCATTATTACTATTATTTAAGCCTTAAAATTGACTCCTCAATATAATATATATAATAGGATCTTTCCCCCAAAATATATGAACCTTTTATACATTATTCACCATCCCTTTATTTCATTTCAAATTATTATTCATCTTATTCATTCCGAGTACAAAACATGTTTGCCAAAAATTTAGGCCTAAAAATACAAAGTCGTAAATTTATGATTTAATCAGTGCATTGTTTGATTTATTGATGATATAAATAAAATGGTAATAAATCATAAATCATGATTGACAGTTTGGCAGAGGAGTTTTCCTCTATCGCTTCCATCAGTCTTATCAGTCAACTTCTCAATTTTAAAACTAGAAATTTAGCTCTTCATTATATATATATATATATATATATATATATATATATATATATATATATATAATAATAATATGTATATATATATATATATATATAATAATAATAATAACCATATATATAATATATATATAATATAATAATATATTAATATATAATAATAATATAATAATAACTATATATATATATATAATAATAATAATAATATAATAATATATATATATATATATATAATAATAATAACAGCAATAATTATAATAAATATGCTCAATAATAATAAAAACTAATACATAATATAACATAGAATATATATATATATATATATATATATATATATAATATATATATAATAATAATAATAATAATATAATAATATATAACGATAAAAATAATAATATCATAATAAATATATATATATATAACTATATATATATATATGTATATATAATATGTATATAATAATATATATATATATATGTATATATGAATAATATAATATATATATATATATATATATATATATATATATTAGTGAAACTAAAGAAGTTACCCGCATCATATAAACTGATAACATATATGGAATCAGCGTATGAAATTTGTATGGAAAATCAAAAAAAAAAAGTTTATTTTTATTTTTTATTTTTTTTATATCTCCAAAACTACGATAGGTACAAGAAAACTAATAACATATTTAGAATCAGCGTATGAAATTTGTATTAAAAAAAAGAAAAAATTTTTCTTTTTTTTTTAACTAAAAGAATACCCCAGGGTAAACCGCAAAGATACAAAGAGTCGGGGTCTCTCGGCCTCCTGGGGGACGACGGGGGGGACTTCGTCCCCCCCTCTGTCCCAGCGTCGGCTCGAGCCCCTAAAAAAAAATTTCATACGCTGATTCCAAATAACTTATTAGTATAAAAATTTTTTTTTAACTATTTTTCATACAAATTTCACACGCTGATTCCATATATGTTATTAGTTTTCTTGTACCTATCGTAGTTTTGGAGATATAAAAAAAAATAAAAAAAAATAAAAATTTTTTTTTATTATTTTCCATAC
>JABUQX010025757.1:0-35000 GCA_015478945.1 Trachelipus rathkii
AACGATTTGTTGCGGGAACTTCGACAAAAATTCTTACAGCCTCGCCTTGACGACACTAGTCGAAACAGGTATGAAGCAGTCCCTTTATTCAAAGGTTGAATACCGGGAAACTACGCTACTACATCACCAAAAAGGCGGGGAATGCCAACTACAAACCATCATTCTCCCCCCAAAAAGGGAAATTCACCTCCCAACTCCAACATTAAAAACAAAGAGACCAAAAAAATCTCGAAAAATAAACGACAACAAATAAATAAAAATTTTAAATAAGTAAGAAAACTTAACAAAAAAAAAACCGAAACAACAAAACCAGACTCTAGCAACAAACAATAAACAGAAAAAAGGATTGCTTATTTGCACCAAAAAACGATAACAACAAACCGCAGAAACAACAATCAACATACACAAAATAAAACAAAAAGAAACTCATTCTTATTCTACTTCTATAGATATATATCCCAATAATCAATATAAAATAATAATTATTAAATTAAATAATGATTATAATATAATAATAAAACAAAAATAAATACTAATTAAAAACTAATATTAAAATATATTAAATAAATAATGTATTTGTGAATTAATGTACCGCTAAAGAAATTATTAAAAATATATAAATATTATATTAAATAATAAATACAATAATAATAAATTAAATAAATAAATAGTAGTAAAATAATAATAATAATAATAATTAATAGATAATTATACATAATAATAATAATAAAAAAAAATAATAATAATAATAATAATAATAATAATAATAATAATAATAATAATAATAATAATAATAATAATAATAATAATAATAATAATAAAAATAATAATAATAATAATAATATAATCCCGTGAAATAAATTATAAAAATTAAAATTATATTTTGTAATATGGTATATAAAAAAAAAAAAAATTATTATACAATTAAATCTGATAAGTTATATAAATGATGTTTTCCATAATAAATATTTTAATAATGAGAAGAAAATAACAAATGTATACGATTTTAAATTTTTAATAAATTTTAAAAAATAGTAAGTTGTAGGAAACATATTATACAAATAAATATATCTGAATGATGTGGCGTAGTTAGTAAATATTAATTATGAAAAAAAAAAAGTGAATCAAAATAAAATCTTATCAAATGTATTCAAATTTTAAATTTTAGGAAATTAGTAATGGTTTAACAAATGGAAGTAATTCTGATACACATAAAGGTTTTCTATATATTTTTCATGCATTTTTATTATTAAATAAGCGTAGAGTAGAGCGAGAGGAAGCCTGCTTCTTATCAGCCAAAGCTATCGCGTATACACTTAATTTTACACCTCCACGAGAGGTTGCCGTCAAAAGTTCTACCGATAGCCGAGGATGAATAGGAAGGCAAAAACTTTTCCTTCGCCAAACGTAGAAATTTATGATTGTATAATTATATGTCAAATTAATAAACATAGTATAGGTAATAAGCATGTACAGGCAGAGCCCGACTTGGGACGGACGCCTTAATTAGATATACAAATGATAGAATGGTATATCGAAGTCCTAAAATTTAGGAAACCTTGTAAAATTATTATTTTGATGCATGATTTATAGTTATAAGTTTCGGCCTGTTATTTCAAATTTCCTCTCTTAATTAGTTGGTATATTCTATCTAAAAAAAATTCTAAAGTAAAAATTAATAAATGTCTGTTAAAGTTACCCTAAAATTGGGGCTACAAATCTGAAAAAAAACTCCAAAGAAAACGGGAGTCACAGCTCATTCTCGCGTTCCAAGCTCACAGCTGGCCAATTGCCTATCGTAAAGATTCCATTCATTCTTGCCCTTTTAACGGAGGCTTCACAGAAAAAAAAAAAAAAAAAAAAAAAGGGGGCGAAGAAGACCCTTTTAACAACATTAAAGAAAATAAACCGCCAAGAGAGCGAGGAAGATCCCTTTACATAAATGCATATAGAAAGAGACTATTCCTTATTTCTAGATAATAATAAATTCAATTTTTAAACCTGCAAGTTCATTCTTAATGTCTGCTAAGAGTAAGATTTACCAAAGAAAATTTGTACGTTTCTTATTGAAAAAAATTGTTGGAAAGAAATCAAGAGAATGAAAATGCAGACGACCCAAAATGGTTAATGAGGCAGAAGAAATTGTAGTATATTGGACTCATTTGCAATTACCTGACGGGGATAAATGAAATTTATTAAAGTAGTCATTAATTGTGTTCTAATATGTAAACTGTATTCTTCTCCTTTTTAGCTATTGTAGTGTCTTTCTTGTTCTGTTCTATTCTATTGCATATTATGTAATAACTATAAATAGATTTATAAAGGGTACATAGCTTGCATGATATTTCAATTATCACAGTCAAAAGTTACCTTCTGTCTGTTGTTGAAATTCATTGCAAAGACACTCCAGGATTCACCATTTGATCTGAGAAATTTCCATTTCCCATATCAACAATGCCGCCAATTATATTTTTAAAATTATGTATTTATATATTTGTTCTTTTTTTATAAGGATTAGAGTTTGGAAATGAAAGGCTTATTGAGGAGCATCATGAATGCTCTCTACTCAAGGGAGTGCACTAAGAGAGATTGTGGCCGGAGGCATGCTTTTCAGCATTATCATTTTATTCACTTAATAGAATCAATCATTATTATAATTATTTCTGGAAATCCTTGTTGTTATACCAATTACTATTTAATTGCCCAAGCAAACAAAGCTATTTTGTACCAAATTAGGCAGCATACAAACTAAAAAATGCTCGGTGCTCATGCATTATAATTTAGCCGGCAGATCGCCGTGATATATAAAATACGGCCTTATTTAACTGTTCTAATAAAATTAAATATCCCATTGCCAAATTATTGCAATTACATTGCAAATTGATTATTATCATCTGTCATTACCCATTTATCTTCACTTGCAAATTATGCTAATAAAAAACTTTTGAAAGCAGAAAAAACCGTTTCCACTACATTCACCCTTCATTATTAATTACCTGATCTATTCTGCCTTAGATCAATATACAGTGCATATATATACTATATATATTATATACTATATATATATATATTATACTTATAATATATATACTATTAAATATCATATATATAGATTATATAAGTATATATATATAATATATATATACATACTATACTATTATTATATATAATATACTAATTATATATATATATATATATACTTATATATATTAAAAGTAAAAAATTATTTTATTACTTTATTTTTTATTATTTTATTACAAAATTGAGTGAAAATTCATTTCCAAAAATATATTTTTTTAGATATAGTTAAATTGAGCTGAGCATTCGAAATCGTCCCGGTATCGTTAAAATTATTTAAATAGTATAAATATTTTTAATGCAATCGATTAATAAAAAATCGGAACAAAGCATCGATAGTGATATCCTAAAAAAAAAAAATCGAGAAAGAGTTAGCTTCGTTTAATAATTGTTTCAACGTTATTTTTTATATTTTTTCTTTAAAATATGTGTAAAATTCACGAAAATCCGTAAAAAAAACTTAAATGAAATATTTATAATTTTAATATAGTATGTATGTTGAACCTCAAGTTCAGTAACTAACAATTACCCAGATTTTTATAAAAATCTTATAACCCCATCTATATACATATTACATACCCAAGGTAGTATCTTATATATAGTATATATATATACTCACTATAATATATATATATCTAATATTATAACCTTTACCAACAACAACGACACCTCATCGAGTACGCCCAGGACGGTAATATATATTATTTACTTTATTAGATAATATATATATATATATATATATATATATATATATATATATATATTATATTATCATATATATTGATATATTATATTATACCTATATATATATATATATATATATATATATATATATACTATATATATATATATATATATATAGTATATATATACTATATCATTTTATAAATATATTATACTATATATATAATATTAATATATATATATTAATATATATATATATATTATATATATATATATAGTATTATATATATATATATTACTATATATCATATATATTATATATATATATGGAAAATTGCCACTTTTAAATCACTTCGAATCACCGAAAATTTCTCTAAGTTCAAAAAAAATTTTAAGTCAGAAAGTTAAGTTAAGGATAAAGTTTTATTAGGAAAATTCTTTCAGTAGCAAGCTTCTGGAATTATCGCCAGAAGCTTACCACTAACATTATATAAAAAAAACTTACTTAACTTAACTTTCTGAACTTAGAGGGTTGTTAATTGAACAGAAAAATTTTAAAACTGTGATTTGAAAGGTGATTTGAAAACTGCTATAATACCATATATATATATATATACTATATTATATATATATATTATAATATATATTAGTATATATATATATATATATAATATATATATATATATAATATATATACTATATAATACAGGGCAATATAATATACTATAGTTATATATATAATATATATATATATATATATTATATTTAGCAGTTTGTGATCAGTAACTTTGCGCGAGTAACTTTGCGAGGTATTTGAGCTTCTTCAGTATATATGGTAGGAGTAAGTTTTTTGATAATTTTGTGCTTATTTCTTAGGCAATTTATTATTTTCATTACTTTTCAGAATATTTTAAACATAGGAAACAAAGTTGATTGCTATAAGAGTTTGCATTATAGCTTATAATTTATATATACACAATTTTTAGAAAAGTTATAATTAGCAAATTTGAAGATTTTGATTAAATAGTAAGTATTTTTATAAAGATAAAGTGTTCAGTTTCAATAGTAAAGGTCAGCTTAAAGTTGGATTTGTTTTGAAAAAGGCTGAACTGGATGACTTTGCATTTGATTCTGACAGAGAAACAGAGGCAAATGCTCCTAAAGGCACTATAAGAGTTGCTTGGTATCCTAAGGGAGATTATCATTTCCTCCAAGACCAAAATGTAAGTATTTTTTATGCATTTTCTATTTTATTTATTGCTTTATTAGCTATAAGTTTTTGCAATGAATTAATAATAATTAGTGTACACTAGCTTTTTGCTTCACTAGAAATTTTCCTTCATCCTTACAGAATATTGTGATGAATGCTCTGTCAAATGTTTCTATATGATTTACTGTTATTGATTTTGAAAGCAACATATCTGTACGCTTTGGTTCTACCTATCTCCTCCGCTGCTGGCATATATAGATATATATATGATAGATATATATATATATATATATATATATATATATATATATATATATATATATATATATATATATATATATATATATATATATATATATATATATATATATATAAGTATATATATATATATACCGTCAAACAGGGCAAATTCAGAAAAGTAAGTGTTCAATAACCAAAATTTTTTATTATTTTTTAATTTACTAAAAACATATAGTTTTTTTTAAAAAATGTCAAGACATCTTTTTTATTAGAAACTAAATGCTTTATTAACCTGTAAAATTTTTTTTTTAAAAACATTAATAATAACAGAAATTTTATTTTTTTCAAGTCAAAAAAATTTGTAAAAAAAACCCATTTTCAAGTTACAAGGATTGTAACTTTTTTTCCTTTAATTTACATGAAGTCTTATATGTATTTTTTTTTTAGACAATTCCTAGGCTATGTAAAAATAGTATACTAGACTTTATTAATATAGCATGCTTTGTTGCAGAGTTACAGCAACATTATGTACCGGGCAAAATCCAAAAACCATAAAACCTATCTAAATACCCAAAAGTGTATTTAAAACTTTAAGGGGGCTGCAGCCACACATAACCTCGTCTATGATGAGGCGACACCATTACCCATACATGTAGGTAATGGTGTCACCTCATCATAGACGAGGTTATGTGGTGGCTGCAGCCCCCCTTAAAGTTTTAAAATACACTTTGGGGTATGTTATATATATATATATATATATAAATACTACACCTATCCTCTCACTAGTACTCTAAATTATCATATACGTATATATATATATTAATATATATATATATATCTGATATATATATATATATATATATATATATATATACAGTGATGTACTGGGTCCTGTTTTTTAGGCCTAGGCCGAGTATTTGCATGTCAGAAAAAAACATTTGTTTTAAGAAAAATTAATAAACATATGGGTTATACAATAATATTCAGAAAGTTTAACTAGTTTTAAATTTTACTTAATTTCCAATATTAAAATAAATGAATTTTATTTATATATTTATTCTCATAGTCTCTTCATAAACACAGCAAGACTAGAACTTACAGCATTATATAAACAAACTAGAACAATGGTTGACTACAAACAGAATGACAGCCTCCCCCCAAAATCCTCTATCACACAACCGACATCTGACAATAAACAGACTAACATCCATCCTACAATCCTCTCAAACAACAGACTCCCTCTTAGTAAACAACCCAATACCCCAGACCTGACTTCTGATACACATATGTCATTCACCTCCCTTATAAACAACATCTCCATTTCCAAACAAACTGAATGTTATGAAAGCGCTAATCAGAACAAATTTTGCCCAACAAGAAGAGTCCTTTACAATAATCCTCAGACATCTCCGTCCCATCTTAAACTGTTCATCTCCCGCTTAGGCTCCAATAATATCAAAGAGAAATATCCAAAAACTGGAAATCGTGCATAACAGAACATTAAGAGTAATAAGAGGCTCTCCCCCCCCCCTCAACTCCCATCCATCACTTGATAGTGTACAAAAATAAAAAATCTTCCAATAAAGGCTCATCTTAACATGATAGGCTGCCTATTTTACAGCAAAACACACACTCAAATGGCCACCCCTTGCGCCAAATATTACAGCAACTAGCGTCAAAAAACAAATAAAAAAGTTACATACTGTAAGTCATGTACTATTGCAACATATACAATACACTTCCCTCTCCAACCCCCAAGACACATCTATAATTATCAAACACATCCACACCCAATTAACATCAAGAACGATCTCTGAACATCCGATCAACACTGTATTTCGAGCATGCTCACCTGGAATATCTCCCACAGAACAGTGGGAGTGATCCTCTCCTGTCTAAGCTCTGGGCACCACCACCTTTCCCTTCAGGAATTTAAACATATCGTTATCATAATGCTCCTTCCTCTTATTGTCAAAGAGGATCCTCCCAGACAAACGATGACATAGAACACCTCTTACTAAACTGCTTGGACCTGATGGACATCAGATGTAACTTGGACACACTTCCCTTGATGGATCTTACTGTGGTGGCACAATACATAGAGATTGACCATTTCTCATAGGAGAGGAGAGGAAGGTGAGGGCTACAAAGTAAAAAATAATATATATATATATATATATTATATATATATATATATATATATATTATATATATATATATATTATATAATATATATATATTATATATACTATATCATATATATTATTATATATATATAATACACGATATATACTATATATATATATATATATATATAACTATTATATATATAAATATATATATATTATATATATATATATCATATATATATATATATATATATTAGTGTGATACTATATATATATATATATATTATATATTAATATATATATATTATATATAGTGTGGATATATATATATAAGTATATATATAATATATATAATATATATATATATATATACTATATATATATATATATAATATATTTATATATATATATATTATTATATATATATATATTATATATATATTATATATATATATTTATATATCTCATAATATATATATCATATAATAATTTGCAAGTTATATAATATACAACTATATATATATATATATATAACCGTGACGCACTATATATATATATATAGTATAGAAATAAATAATCTACGACACCTGCTATATATATATTTTAGTAATTTTATAACTATATATTATATATATATATACGGTATATATATACATTATAATATATATACTGTATAGGCCTAATATATATCATATATATATATATTATATATATATATATATATATATATATATAAATATATATATATATATATTATATATATAATATATATATTATGTATATATATATATATATATTACTATATATTATATATACCTCTCATCACCCGACTCTGCCATCCATCATCGGAGTAAGGCCATTGCTCTGGCACCCCATCACTCCCAACCTGATACAACTGGTTCTCCTCTGGGAATAGTCCTCACTCACTCTCACTCTCACCGATGTATCTATAATTGAGAATTATTTTAAAACAGGAGATGCAAAGAACGTGGATGCTATTCCTTCTGGAACCTAGGTTAGATGTTGTTGACCAGATGCTGTGGTGGTTCGTGGTTAAGCTGAATCTGTGTTTGTAGTATTGTCATTTAGGGTTAATGGCTGCGCATCTTAGCATCGTTGCACAGGTCAGATGACTTGACTGGCTTTCTAGTAGTGGAGTTGAATTCTTTGGGCTATTTTTGTGGGTGTTTGTTTAAAATGTTGTTTGGTGGTCTGCGTCTTAAGTGGTTTTCTGTTATTGTCATTGTGGATTTGTTGGTGTATGTTTGCGTGTTGTTTCGGTGGAGTGCGAGTGTTGATTCTAGGATTCTGTTGTGTAAATATAGGGCTGGTGAAGAAAGCGAGGTTGTTGCGTCTGTAGTGGGGTTTAGGGTTTAGAGAGTGAAATTGCATGAGGACGGTGTTTGGGAGTGAAATGTGTTCCTAGCACTCGCTGGGTGTGTCACTCAGTCTGTGCTCTGGTAAAAATTTGGTTTCTTTGTACAGGTGTTGATGTGCATATTGTTATGATTCTTTGAGCTTTGTTTTGTGTCATTTGGAGTTTCTTTGTTATTTTTAGTCATTATTGGATGCCAGGTTGGAGAAGCGTAGGATGGATGATAGTCGGTTAGTTAAGCTGATGTATAGTGGTGGGAATGTTGGAAGTCGACGGGCTGGGCGAGAAAAGAAAAAGTGGGATGATTCAGTAAAGGAATGTTTACAAGAAAGGAATGTAGGCGAGAAGAAAGATGCATGATAGGAGAAAATTGTAGGTTTTCTGAGGAATATGGTTGAAGGCGTGGCCCAGGGGATGAACTCCATATTATAGTAGTGGTGTGTGGCACCAAGTTGTCAGTCGGTGGTAGTTAAAGTAATTGAAGATTTGTTTGGTGAGTCAGACATTGTTTCATACCGTATATATATATATATATATATATATATATTTATATAATCATATATATATATATATATATATATATATATATAGTTATATATATATATATATATATATATATAAGGATTATAAAGAACAAAGTATATATATTATATATTATATATATATAATTATATATATATATATATATATATATAATATTTAAATTATAAATATATATATATATATAATTTAGTAGTAGTATATAAATATATTATATACTACTTAGATCTATTATATTAACTTTATGATTATATAATAATATATATATATAAACTATACTACCATATTACTAATATTATATATATATATATTATATATATTTATATATATATTTAATATATATATATATATAATATTATTATATATATATATATATATATATATATATTATATATACTATAATAATACTATAATAACTTATATATATTTTATTATAATGTAATATCACGTAAATAATATACCATATATTATATGAATATATATATATATATAAGCGGAGGAGTTAATTCCAGGTTCACCAAATATTTGGTTAGAATCGTCTAAAAATAAGGATGACCCTTTTACTACGGAATGTTACTTCCCTTAATATACTATATAGTATATATATATATATATATATATATATATATATATATATATATATATATATATATATATATATATATATATATATAATATATTTATATATATATAATATATATATACAGTATATATATTATAATATATATATATATAATATATATATATATATTATATATTATATATATATATTATAAATATATATTATAGTTATAATATATATAATATATATATAGTATAAGTAATAGTATATATTATATATATATCAGCTTATAAATCTTTAGAAATATAATATACCAGCGAGATCTACTTCTAACGAATTCCACCCATCTCTAGCAATATTTAAGAATCAAGGAATTGTTATCATGTATATATTATAATCAGGCAATCGATAGATATGTAATCACCTGACCAAGGTCTAAGAGAGGAGTAGCGAATGTATTTTCTTCCGATACAACTCTTCTCATCCGGACAAAGCTTTCGCTGACGGGAGTAGCTGTCACCGGACCTAGTCTCTCAATCACCACGTCACCCTGTTGTAGACTTTACGGAGGTGAGCGGTTCATCCAAACTATATTTTCGTCTATACATACATACCTATTAAATTGACTTAGAAGGGGTTTAAATGACACCCTTGTTAGTTTTTATTTTTAATTGATTATTAACTTTAACTACAAAACTGTACACTTAATTTACACATAACTTCATATATTCACAAAATGCAATTGTACGTAAGACTACACCCTGGTTGAGTATGAAACCGGGGGGTCTTAAATTTAAACTGTTAAGATAATTAACAACTATAAGAACAGTCCGAGAGCAAGGGAGTAAAATGGGAAAAATATATATATCCTTAATTATTACAATAATTTATGAACAGTAAAAATAATTCATTTAATCATTAAGTAAGTATTCTAAATTATTTAGTAGTAAGTTTTTAGAAGAAGTTCAATGTTTTTATAAAAGTATATTTTTTTTTAACACTTAACTTTTTTAATGTTTTTCTTTATTCACTTCACAACTACATTAACACCAAAACACGAGATGGGAAACTTCCACCATTAACCAAAAGATATAGTAGTATAAATATAGGTCAGTTCAATTTAACGGGAATTTGGGAAGTATAAGTAATTTCCGGGAGAAGTTCAACTTTTTGTGGTTAACAAATCCTCAACAGAGGAATTATAGTTAAGAAGCCTCTTCACAATGAAGCTTAGCAAAAGGATAAGCAGTAGAAGTCTAGGGCTAAAAAAGCTCACAAAAGAGAAGATTCCACCACAAAATCGAAGTCCACAAATAGAACTAAAAAATAGAACCCTGGGGAAAACATAAAACAGAGTGAGTATGTTTTCACCAGTTTCTCTTTATTATATTTATTATACAATGTTATATAAATTATGAAATTAATATTTAATTCTAACTTTCTTTTTACAGGTAGTACTTACCCTAAACTGGTAAGTCGTACTGTGAGGGGTTCTATTTACATGAAGGGAACTGCAAGCTTGAAAGCTGGGATAACGAAGATACAGCCGTGGGAGCAACTGGAATATTGGGAAACCCATTATTTATTTTAACTTATTTAAAAACTTTTTTAGTATAGCATTATTATGAACTTAATACTAAAATAATAATTTATATAATTAATTTTAATAACTGACCTTGTTAGAAAGTTAGTATTTCTGCATTAACATACGACGACGTAAACTGTGTTTTTGTGTCCTTTTTTAAAAATAAACTTTGGACACAATATTTTCCATAAAAACATAAGTAATTTTAATAATTATCAAAGAAAAAACATTAGTCTAAAATGGAAGAAGATATAAAGAATTATTAGAATATGAATATTTCCATAAAGGTTTTAATATATACAGTATAAATGAACGAGGGATAAAAATGACTTTTGATAAAATACATAATAAAGCTCCACTTCAAAACACTTAAAACAAAAACAAAAAGAAAAGAAAAGAAAGGGGATTTTCACACCCCTTTACATCCCCCCCCCCCACTAAGTCTAAACTCCCCACCCTGGTTTATTTTAAGTGTTTTCCAAAATATTGGATCATTAAATTTTAACAACGACCAGGGGTAGAGGTTCGAAATAGTGGGAGGTTCGTAAGTGCTCTCGAACAAAATCAAATTATGAAGTATCCAAGTATGGGTTACTAAAATGGGGACCAACAAAATAAATTGTACAGGCCATAAAGAGGTTAGTGCAAAAAAAACTATATTTACAAAACAATATGGCAATGCAGATTCCTTTAGAACTTTTTCAGATATTAAATTTTTTTTCCAATAATGTGCTCTTTACTGTCACTGAGAAAATTTTAACTTATACATACATCGAAATAAACACGCTTTTAATAAAAAAAAAAATCAGTCTACGTTTAATAGCGGGCAGTGTGTGATTAAATGAGACACTGGTGCAACACCACCACTACGCGTAGATCTGAACAAGCGTTTTTTATGCATTAGTTCAGTGTTTGATCATAATATTAAAAATAATCTGCATCGCAAGGAAAAACATACCAATTAATTGAATATTAATTAGTAAATTAAAATCATAAAAATTCATAAATTTAATAATTTGTGTCGTAGATCTCATACATACCCAGCGCACGCGTAGCATGTGCCTCGCACACACCCTCACCCTCACATTGCCCATTGAGCCGATGCTAGAGCTGCGGTCAGTAGGGCGTCACGTATTTTGACTATATTAATAGATCGGTACATTAACTTAACGTAAACCGCTCTGCTGCGCGCGAATCGCAGCCTGCGATTCGCTGCATTTTCCCTTTGGTCGCTGATACCCCAGACCCTGCGATACGTCACTATAGAATCATAGTTATGCTGTAGCTCCACAGATAATGTAGGCTATAACACGTGGATTCACAGCCTTAGTTTATATATCAGGCTATTTAATATGATAATATATATCATAATGCAATAATGCATATTAGATATAGTTTGATTTAATTTATTTATATCCCAAGTCCCCCTTCCCTCCGGATTTCCCATTTAACCAGGAAGATAGTAAGAGAGCTGTGAGATTGAATGAACGGCTCGGAGCCGAATCTATATATTGTGGTGATGAAATAAGTTTGCATATAATCACAAATGATATTCTTGTTATTTCATATTAAAAGGAGACCAAGCAAAAGAACTAAGTCTCTGTATTGAAGAATGAACAGACAAGGAGGTGTATAAGGTCTATCGGGATCAATCGATACCACCCTCTATTTTTGAATCCATATTGATGTGGTTAACTCTGTCTTGATTTTTATATCGGGATCCAAGAATTTAGGGCCGTAAACAGCTCACCATCTTTATGCTCGCCTGGCAGAGCACCTGTCCATATAACCGACCAATTAGTTCTGGTTAAAAGTTGACTGAAGGGACGACCTAGAAGGAATTTTGTGTTTGGTAACTAAACTTATTAGTTTTGGACGTATTCTACAATCTCATTTGCGTATAAGAATGGGTGACTGGAGGACACTTAATTACGGTTTGTAAAGCCACTAATTTCGTTTAAACTCTCCACATGGGAAATGTGAATCGATAAGCACATAATCTCTCAAATGACTCTTTTACACAGGTGGCTACGAAACTCGCTACCCTGATCACCAAACTTACTCCGTTGCTCCACCTGTTCGAATTAGCACCCATAGAAATTTTTGACTATTTAGGGGTCTAATAACGACGGGAAAGTAAACAGAATCAAGATTCTTTTTGTATTTATGTTTATTTGTATCAGTAGCGTTGAAATCTATTTTCAAGATAGTGGTTACTGTGACCGGAATGGGGATAGGTTTATCCACTGTATCGGATCCAAGACTATTTTTCTCTGAGGATTTATCTCCTACTTTTGACAATGGGAACAAGGAAAATTCATATTCCACAGAAGTGTTTTCAGTATCTTGGACATATGAATTATTTGACATATTTTTGTCAAACAAGGTATCATCACTATGAGGGTACTCACTAGGTGGGTACTGGCCTTCATCACCACTACTTGATTTACTTCTAGTTTGACCTCGGGGACTATTATCATTCGTAAGGTACTCACTTTCCCTATTACGAACTACTTCTTTTATACTGTGAACAATAGAATCGGGGACATCTAGAAAAGACAGGCTTTCATTACTAGTAAGTAATTCATTTATGCCTTTCACAATAGAATCAGAGGCACTTAGAACAAAATGACTTTCATGACTATTAACAGATTCATTTGTACTTTGCACACTGTGATTAATGGCATCCAAATGACACAAACTGTCGGTACTACTGTTCAATTCTTTTACACTAAGAACATGAGGAACTGATAATTCCTGTGATATAGGTTTCTCCACCTGTTTCTTTACTTCTGGGGAGGTAGACTGAATAATTTTTCCAACGGAGTTATTTATCTCCACGTGTGTAGATTGTTTGGGTTTCTCCACTGGTGTAGGTATTACCATGGGAGTTTTAAGGTTGACCAAATGTTCTGGTCGACAAGTTTTTCCGTTTCCAACAATAACCAGACATTTACCTTCCAACTGAGACAGACTACACCATTCACAAGATTTCACAATTTTACGGGGAAGACAAGGAGGAAGTGAACGGGAACTATTACTGGAAGAATAAGTATCATTTTCCTCGTCCTGTTTCTGAACTTTATCTAAACAATTTACTCCAGGATGCGATTTCTTGCAAAACAAGCAAACAATACTAGAACTACGACTATTCTGAGGGGAAAACAAAGGAGTTGGACGTATTCTGCATTCAACTATTTTATGACCTCCTTGTTTACAATAACTGCAAATACAGAGGTATTTGTAGCATTCATTCATACGGTGGCCCACCTTAGAGCAATAGTCACATACTATGTCATAACGATCAACGTTCATACGTGGGACATTTGTACAATCAGCACCTGTCCATGACCAAAGGCGTTGAATTCACCACTATTTCAACGACTGTAATTATGCCATTTTACTGGGAATTTTTTATCGTCATAGAATATCTACTCTTATCCGACTTAGGAGAAGAGCTACGTTGGTATCTAGAAGAATAGTTATTATTCCTACCGCTCCGATTATTATGTGTAGGATATTCGGAATCACTGATTTGTGTATCCTTTAAGCTTACAGCTAACTGATTTAAAAGATTAGTTATTTCTTTTATTAAATTTAATTGATACTGCAATTTTGTGGCAGCAGAATCAGTATACTGTGTGTTCTGAGTGGTATACGAGGGAACATGATTATGTCGGTAGACTCCTGAAGAATTAGGAGCTCTAGGGGGATTTAATAATCTCCTTACAGGGCTGATGAATTCATTACGTTGCAATAGCTTTATTCCCCTATGTCTCAGGCGAATAACTATTACGTGTATAGTCAACGACTGGGGAATCATACACATACGCTTCTTAGTAGTGCATTTTTTTATTATTTTTATCCTATTTAACTTTTATTTCCAAAGTTGCAAGCTGGACAACAATGTGCATCTAGAAGAGACCATAGGGGGTTTAATATGACCTTTTGGATCAGCAGTGTCTCTGTTATTAGTATCAGCCAATTTTTTTCATTAAATACTGTAGGGAAAACAAAGGACAATATTTAGATATTTTCTCGAACTGTTGGAAGTTTTACATTCATTCAGAAACCATGGGATTACAGAAAATCCAGGAGACGAAAGTGTGAACCAAGTCACAAATCTACTCAAAAAATGCAATGCGGCGAGCAAGAACACCCCCAAGGTCCTGTTCGGCGCCATTTAATAGCTATGTAGGGAGAGATAATTCCCTATCACCAATATTTGCTAGAATGTCTTAGAAAATACGGTATGACCCTTATACTACGGAATGTTACTTCCCAGAACTATATAGCTATATACTATATATATACTACTATATATATATATTATATATATATATATATATACTACTATTATAATATATATACTATATATAATATATATAAATATATAGATATTTAATAATACATATGCTTATAATTTAGAAAATACTATACCGGAAGAATCTATTCTAAAAGGTTAATCCTACCTATATATATTATACTTAAGAATAGGAGAATTTATATGGGAAGATATATAATCAGGCAATCGATAGATATGTAATTACCTGACCAAGGTCTAAGAGAGGAGTAGCGAATGTATTTTCTTCCGATACAACTCTTCTCATCCGGACAAAGCTTTCGCTGACGGGAGTAGCTGTCACCGGACCTAGTCTCTCTCACCACGTCACCCTATGTAGACATTTCGGAGGTGAGCGGTTCATCCAAACATTACTTTCGTCTTAACATACATACCTATTAAATTGACTTAGAAGGGGGTTAAATAACACCCTTGTTAGTTTTATTTTTAATTGATTATTAACTTTAACTACAAAACTGTACACTTAATTTACACATAACTTCATATATTCACACAATGCAATTGTACGTAAGACTACACCCTGGTTGAGTATGAAACCGGGGGGTTTTAAATTTAAACTGTTAAGATAATTAACAACTATAAGAACAGTCCGAGAGCAAGGGAGTAAAATGGGAAAAATATATATATCCTTAATTATTACAATAATTTATGAATAGTAAAAATAATTCATTTAATCATTAAGTAAGTATTCTAAATTATTTAGTAGTAAGTTTTTAGAAGAAGTTCAATGTTTTTATAAAAGTATATTTTTTTTTAACACTTAACTTTTTTAATGTTTTTCTTTATTCACTTCACAACTACATTAACACCAAAACATGAGATGGGAAACTTCCACCATTAACCAAAAGATATAGTAGTATAAAT
Organism: Trachelipus rathkii; assembly: GCA_015478945.1. Lineage (NCBI taxonomy): Eukaryota > Metazoa > Arthropoda > Malacostraca > Isopoda > Trachelipodidae > Trachelipus > Trachelipus rathkii. The sequence goes on from JABUQX010025757.1 coordinate 16,631, forward strand.
ATGGGTCAGTTCAATATTAACAGGAATCTGGGAAGTATAAGTAATTTCCGGGAGAAGTTCAACTTTTTGTGGTTAACAAATCCTCAACAGAGGAATTATAGTTAAGAAGCCTCTTCACAATGAAGCTTAGCAAAAGGATAAGCAGTAGAAGTCTAGGGCTAAAAAGCTCACAAAAGAGAAGATTCCACCACAAAATCGAAGTCCACAAATAGAACTAAAAAATAGAACCCTGGGGAAAACATAAAACAGAGTGAGTATGTTTTCACCAGTTTCTCTTTATTATATTTATTATACAATGTTATATAAATTATGAAATTAATATTTAATTCTAACTTTCTTTTTACAGGTAGTACTTACCCTAAACTGGTAAGTCGTACTGTGAGGGGTTCTATTTACATGAAGGGAACTGCAAGCTTGAAAGCTGGGATAACGAAGATACAGCCGCGGGAGCAACTGGAATATTGGGAAACCCGTTAATTTATTTTATATCTTATTTTAAAATCTTTTTAGTTATAGCATTATTATTAAATAAATATACTAAAATAAATTTATATAATTCAATGTTTAATAACTGACCTTGGTTTAGGTAAAGTTAGTGATTTCTGCATTAAAATATGACAACGTAAACAGTATTTTTTTGAAATGACTTTAAAAAATAGACTTTAAAATATTTGTCCATAAAAACACAAGTAATCTAAATAATTATGGGAGGATCCACTGGAACAGCTCTGAAATGGAAGGAAGATATAAAGTTCGGTTCCAACAACTGAAGACCAGCTCGAAGTATAATAGAAAGAGCTAAAATCTCAATTAAGGATTACTTTTATTAAAATAAAATGTGGTCTCTATTTCAAAAGAACACTTTTAAAACAAAACAAAAGAAAAGAAAAGAAAGGGGCTGAAACATCCACACCCCCTTACATATTATTTATTGTAAAAGCAGTTAAATTAACAATACTTGTAATAAAATACATATAAATAGATAGATAATAATCTATACGTATTATATATATATATATCATATATATTAATAGATTTATACATATATATTATATGTAACAATCATTTATATATATATATACTATATAATATACTTATATAGATATTATACTTATATATATATGATATGGAGCGAATTGCTCTGTGGAGATCAACAGTGAGTAACACCTCATCTCTCAAAATAGTTTATTTTTTGTGGCTTCGTTTGTTTACCTCGAATTCATTTCTAAATTTATATTGGTAAAATCCGCAGTCCACAGTGTCAAAGTAGTGAGTCAGTGATTTTGAGGTCATTGGCGACGGTCACCTGCTTTCAATGTCTATAACTTGAGTAAATACTAGTTCATAAATTTTAAAATTTTTACATTGGCGGTGGTAAAACTCCGGGAAAAGATCAAGGAATGCGAATAAACAAGTCGTATACTCAAAAAAAAATTTTTTTTTTATTTTAAATGCTGACCTACATTTACCGCGTCTACGATTTGACCTCTTTCTCATTTGCTGAGAGAAAAAGTTATAGATGCAAAAAAAATGAAGACGCATTCATTTGCTATAAGAATCTACAATAAAAACTTTGTGTATGCTTATACTTTATCCTAATTTAGGTTTTAAGTAAACATTTATATGTCAAATTTTAATATTTGTCTTAATCTTAATATAATTTGCTTTTATTAATTGACACAATTTATTTTTTTTTACAGATTTTGAAGTATATATATATTATTAACTTAAATTTTTGCAAAATAAAAAAAATGGTTCACCATCGTACATATTGTGCCGACCCACTGAGAAAACATAAGAGGAAAAATAGTGAAGAAGTATATGTAGAAAATTGCGTGATGAGCGAAAATGAGATGAATGATTTAAAGTGAATAAAGGTTCTTACTTATGCCTTAATTGCATGAAAAAAGTACAGAGAATCTGGGTCTACCAGACGCTGAAAAAATAGAAGTCAAGAACTGGTTGGGGGCTTCCTGAATGTGTGTAAACTTAATTGTAAGGGAAGGTAGTTTTCTGAAAAGGCAGCTCTAGTACCAGCTTTGAAGATAAGAAAAAAGCAGATATTAATATTCAGTTACTTCTACTCATATTGGTTTAAACAATGAATAAGGAAGGTGAAATATCACCGATATATATATAATAGATATATACTATATATAGTGATATGTGTATATAGTTATATATATAATATATATATATATATATATATAAATATATTATATACCATTATATATTAATTAATAACTATTATATATATACCCGGTATTATAAACTATACTATACATATATATATATATATAATAATAAAATAGTATATATAGTATATATAGACTACTATATATATATATATATATATATATATAATATATAGTATATATATATCATATATACTATATTAAAACCGATATATTATATATATATTATATATATATAGTATATTATATATTATGATATATTATATATATACTATATATAGTATATATATATATATATATATATATATATATATATTATATAATATATATATATATATATATATTATATCAGTATACATGTATAATTATATTAGTGTAGTGGTATATACGTATATATATATATATACTAGTGAAGATGATAGTGTGTGTGTGATATAATATATATATATATATATATATTCATATACTTATATATATTATATATATATATAATATATATATATATACCGTATATCGAGAGAGAGTAATAATTGCAGTATAGACAGTAGTTTCTGAAGTTCAGATTAAAATTGTATCGGCCAAATAATATTTCTTTATATGTAAATTCAATTGTATTAAAAAAGTTAAATTTGTAAACTGAACATCAGGAATTGATTTTGAAGAATATGATGCGTCTTTAAATTTGGTCACATTTTAATCTAAAAAATATTTTAATTAATTTACGAGGATAGCGGAAACCCAAAAGTTCCCTAATAATTTTTCTCCTTGAAATTTTAATTAATCAGACCATTTCCCGCATTTTTCAGCAAGTTCGAAATCTAGGCCCCAAAAGAAACTGAAGGCTTGAACAAAAACCTAAAAGGCAATCAACAACTGAAAAAGGAAGTTTGGGAAATCTGGAGTAAAAGAATAAAAGAACATATTCAGTAACGTCTGTTACTAATTTTAAATGCTTTTGAGCAAAAAATAATGCCAAGAACTTAAAAGCTTCTTTCAATGAATAGTTTGATATTTAAAAACGCAAGATAACAAATTCGTGAAACACGTTCATTATTTATACTATTAAACATACAGCTAAATTTTTTGAAACCAGTATTCATATGGTTGAAAAGAAGTCGACCAGCATTATAAGAAGAATATGGGACATACCAGAAGTTTCCTTCAATTGAGTAAAGGTTTAAGGTGCATCTCTGATATTAAAGAGAAATTATTGGTTTAAAGGAACCATTTTTATGAATTAGATGAGCGTAAGCTGAATGTGCCCTGGGCAAAAGATTGTTTAAACAGTTTTAGGATTCAGAAGATTCAGAAGCGGCAAACCTGTAAAGTTCCAAAAGAGGTGCATCTTAGGAAATTTTGAAAGAGCTGTTACGAGTTAATACAAGAATGGATGACACAAATCCCAATAGGTAGGATTTTCAAAATTTGCAAAGTTACGACCATCATATTGCGTGCTTGCTGGTGCTGGTGGGGCACTCACTGTGTCTGTGTTTTTCTCATATCATCAGAACCCAAAATTACAACTGGCTGCATTGGGAGAAAAGGGCTTGCTTATAAGGATCTTATGGACTACAGTGCAAGGAATTCAGGAACAGAGATGGCTGGAAAGAAGGAAGCACCACACCAAAGAAGTATAGAGTTGCGAATGTAAACACAAATGCATGAACCTTAATTACCTTATCAATTTGCAGTTATTTGGTTTTGACATCACTTGAAAGAACTATCATTCAACCCACTTTAATGAAGTAGCAATCGATCCACTTTAATGAAGTACCATTTGATTCATTTAAATGAATTACCAATCGATCCACTTAAATGAGCTACCATTCGATCCATTTAAATTAACTACCATTCGATCCACTTTAATGAACTACCATTAGATCCACTTAAATAAACTACCATTCGATCCACTTAAATGAACTACCATTCGATCCACTTAAATGAAGTACCATACAATCCATTTAATGAACTACCATTCGATCCACTTAAATGAACTACCATTCAATCCACTTCAATGAACTACATTCAATCCAATCCACTTAAATGAACTACTATTCGATCCACTTAAATGAACTATCATTCGATCCACTTAAATGAACTACCATTCAATCCACTTAAATGAAGTTCCATTCGATCCGCTTAAATGAACTATCATTCGATCCACTTAAATGAGGTACCATACGATTCATTTAATGAACTACCATTAGATCCACTTAGATGAACTACCATTCGATCCACTTCAATGAACTACTATTCGATCCACTTAAATGAACTGCCATTCGATCCACTTAAATGAACTATCATTCGATCCACTTAAATGAACTACCATTCAATTTACTTAAATGAGGTATACCATTCGATCCACTTAAATGACGTTCCATTCGATCCACTTAAATGAACTACCATTCGATATAATTAAATGAATTACCAATCGTTCCACTTAAATGAGCTACCATTCGATCCACTTAAATGAATTACCATTCGATCCACTTAAATGAACTACTATTCCATCCACTTCAATGAACTACTATTCGATCCACTTAAATGAACTACCATTCGATCCACTTAAATGAACTATCATTCTATCCACTTAAATGAAGTACCATTCGATCCACTTAAATGAAGTACCATTCGATCCACTTAAATGAACTACCATTCAATTCACTTGAATGAATTACCATTCGATGCCTTTAAATGAAGTACCATTCGATCCACTTCAATGAACTATCATTTGATCCCCTTAATGAAGTACCATTCGATCCACTTAAATGAACTACCATTCGATCCACTTAAATGAAGTACTATTCGAACTTCTTAGATGAATTACCATTCGATCCAATTAAATGAGCTACCATTCGATGCACTTAAATGAACTACTATTCGATCCGCTTCAATGAACCATCATTCGATCCCCTTAATGAAGTACCATTCGATCCACTTAAATGAACCACCATTCGATAAACTTAAACGAACTACCATTCGATCCACATAAATGAAGTACCATTCGATCCACTTAAATGAAGTACTATTCGATCCACTTAAATGAACTACCATGCGATTTACTTAAATGAGTTACCATTCGATTCACATAAATGAAGTACCATTCGATCCACTTAAATGAAGTAAAGTACCATTCGATCTACTTAAATGAGCTACCATTCGATCCACTTAAATGAGCTACCATTCGATTCACTTAAATGAACTACCATTTCTACTTACAAATTACCATATCGATTTGTGGTTAAGTGGTTCTAACTTCTAGAGTTACTACGAAATATTATTCGGCTTATGAACTAAATTTTCGATTTACAATCTACCATTTTGTCTTATTAACTACCATTTTTATTTTATTTTTACCATTTTAACAAGCAAATAACCATTTATACTTAAAAACTACCAATTAGATTTTCGGTTTACCATATCAACTTTAAAAAGTAGAATAAAACAATCAAAATAAATTAAAATTCCTTAAACAAATAAAAACAACCTCATAAAGTCATTTGTTTACATAACACTTTCACATACATAAAGTCAGATTCAAATTAAAAAAAATGACGCTTTTTAATTAATTGAAACAATTTTTTTAATTAAAACTTTGTAAATTAAATGCAAAATTAATAAGCTAGTTCCAGTGCTAAAATGAAATTGTTTTTTTTTTTTTTTAAATAAATATAATTAATTATTGGAAATGGCTCTTATCCGAATGTAGTCAGACTTCTTGTAAATTGCAAAGTTTGAAAGAGTGCTGACTTTGTTTTGATGAAATGTGAATGTCGAGAACAGAAACTAATTTATGTATTTTCTTTTTTTTTTTTAAATTCGTAGTCGAATACCACTTTGCCCGTGCTGCGCGATGAAAAAAGTAAAAAAATATTGAATGAATTTCAGTCTTAAAAACGCAATAATACATTTTTTCAGGGGAAGAGGTCCGCTCATGCACTTCTTAATAAGCAAACTAAAGTAATACATTTACTGTCAAAGAAACAAAGCCTAGTACTCTTATAGCGCTGATACTATTTTAATCATCAGAGTTACTAGGAATTTAACTATTTATCATTTAATATAGATTCAATTTATTTTTTACTTTGCAGTACAACGAAAAACTATGTAAAAAAATCCATGCAGAATTTGTTTACTAAATGCATTAAAACAAATATCCTTGACTGGATTTAAATGTATTTTTTTTATTTAATTATTTTCAAATTAAAATGAACTGAATTAAAAAAAATTTCGAAACTCATTCATTAAATTAAAAAAAAGCAATTAAATTAGATAAAAAATTTATTTTCATTTTTCTGAAGCATAAAATTATTCGTAATTGAATGTCGAGTTAACAAAATACGCTTCATGTAATAAATTGGATTCTAAAAATGTTTTGGATCGAAGTTAGACTAATCTTTGTCAGTTTGGATTTAAATTTCTGAAACGCAAATCAAGTTTTCAAACTTTGAATCTGAAGCAGAGAAGTTAACCTGCTTATATATATATATATATATATATATATATATATATACCTTATATATTCACTATTTATATATAAATTATATATATATATATATAATATATCATATATAGTTATAATGTATATATATATATATATATATATATATATATTATATATATATAAGCCTCATTTTCTAAACAAAAACTCATAGTTATGTAAAAATTTTAAAATTAGGGAAAAATGTTTTTCAGGTATTGCAAATGGATTAAGATCTAGTTTTCCTATTTCTGAATATAAAATTTAAGCAAGTATAAAAAATCAATACGTTATGAAAATTGAATATTAATGATATAAAACTTTTCTTCCTTGGCCATTAGGAAATGTTTTAATTAATATTTAAGATAATCCTACATATAAAGTTGACAATCATGATGTTAGCAACTCTAATTTTGATAAATTTTAGAGAATTTAAAAAAGAAAAGTTAAAGAAAACAACTAGTTACACAAAGAATAAATAAATGAAGTTTCAAAGCATAACTGAAGTTAAAGAAATATTCCTCACATCTCCAATTGAGGTAGAGGTAATATAAGCCTCTAGAAATATAGAATATGAGTTATTTCCTCCTTAGACTTAGCTTCGTCTTACTCAGACGTAAATTCAGTACACACCCTCTTTGGACAGGGCTCATCTCGTAAGATGTGGTGTTAACTGTAAAAAAAAATAATTGATATCTTGAAGGATCGCCTTTTTCCCAACTAATTACCTTACAAATTTTCCCCCCCCTAATGATTTATTTTTAATAGCTCATATTTTTTTACGATGTAGAATTTTAAAATTCTTTCACTCTTTGTTAGCGTTCCATAAACAAATTATAAAAAACCATAAAGAAAAATCGTGGCTTTCCATATGTAATGGTCTTTTTCTTTATAGTTAATAGGTAAGAATTTTTCAAAAAAGATCTTAGAAATCAAAATAAGAAATAAAATTTAAAATAAAGATGAAATTATTTTTCCAGAAGTTGAAGATACTTTTACAAGCGATGAATACAAGCTATTAAGTATATTGTTAAAGAACTGAAGACGTAACCATGTCAAAGAGGTTAATTAGATCTCATCAACTAAATAGAAACTGATAACTTTTTGATTTTTTTTTTAGATTAGAACCGGACTTGATCAACTAGTTCATATCAAATGAAATAAATAAGATAAAGTTTTTGTCAAAATTGTCCTTTTTTGAAGAGTGGAATAAGAAGAGTCATTATTGTGATGGAAAAAGGACCCTCTCATGTTATTTCCCTTGTCGTTTTGCCACCAAAACTTTAGCTAATTTCTGCAAAATATTTAGATAAATGTTTTAGTTGTTAATTATCTTCACTCGCTATAGTTAAGTTTTTTTTTAAAGTAAGATTACTTTAACATTTCGGTAACCATTTCCTTTGAATTTTATTAATTTTCTTAATGTACTGATAAACCATAATTTATTTCCAGCTTCACTTTTGTGCTTAAATGCTGCAGAATATTGAAATCACTTCTGCAATAATTCTATAGAAAGATCATACCCTTTTTCAAAATGATCTTGACGCATTACCTTTTCACCTATCAAGCAAAAGCTTCCTCAACTTTGTTATTGTATTTTTTATTGTTTACACCGTTAATCGAAATTTTTTCAACTTCTCGTTAAAATTAATCGACTAAATGTTTTCTTGCAACTTCTTTTCACTTAAAATTTCATCAAAATATTTTATATTCATGCGCGTCATATTATCTTTCGAATTCGTTTTCCTAAGAAAAAATTAAAATTCGACTAGCAGCTCTCTCCTCTCTCTCTCTCTCTCTCATCTTCTCTCTCCTCCTCTGGACTATAACGTCTCTCTCCTCTTCTCTCTCGTCTCTCTCTCCTCATAAGAAATTTTAAATTCCCCCCTCATATAATATTATTATAATATAATAATAATATATAATAATATATATATATATATATACTATTATTATATAATATATTTTTATATGTATATATATATATATATATAATATATATATATATATATATAATTGTACACGTTCAAGAACGGCCGAGGTCGAGAATTTGTAAGCTTCATTGCACTTCACGATCGGCTATCAAAGACGCAATCAAATATCTATCGCCTTAATTATGAATGATTTAATTATTTTTTAAAAGTGCAATTTATTATATTAATTATGTATTATTGTTGCTCATTATTATATATGGGTTATTAATTCCATAAAATTTACATTGATCGCTATACGAGTATTCTAAGTGCTAAAAGTTAATTTATAGACTTATGCATTGAGTTATTAAAAAGAAATATTGTACTTTATATTTAATTTTTTCGGTAAATCTGGACTACACCGTCTAAGTTATTAACTGTATATAATTGCAAAAAGTTATGTTTGGGCGCCTTTTTTTGCCTAATCTCGTCGTGCTTTAAAATATCTCTATTAAAATTAGAAGTACTAAAAGGAGTACTTTTATTTTTTCATCAGAAGCTCACTTCGTTCGAATATAAGAATTTTTCTTCAAGAATTGAATTTGCTCTTAACTTATAAGGAATAGATCTTTTATCTACTTAAAACACGTGAGATCATAATTAATTTCACCCTAGCAACTGATTAGATCTATATTTTACCAAGAACCTCGCAAGAAGACAATATCGGCCCTTCTTGACAGAATGGTTGGCCGTCCGAAAAGGTTCTACTTTCTTCCTGACTCTTTGTATAACTATTTTCCACGATGGACCTACAAGCAATTGTAGCCACATAGCCATAGGATCTTGGGCCTTAAGAACAAAGAAGCTTCATGAGTGTCATCAAAGAAAATCAATCCTGCTTCAGCCGAAGACAGCATGAAACGCACCAAGCTTCCTTGAGAAAAAGATGATTCAAAGCTGAAGAAGAACGAAGGACGAACGTCAAGCTATCCTTAGAGAAAGAAGAAATTTATCAAGCTAAGAAAAGACGAGACGCAACGTCAAGCTATCCTTAGGGAAAAAGAAATTCAAGCTAAGAAAGAAAGAGTAGATTCAAACTAAGAAAGACGAAGACCGAGAACGTAATAGAGCAGAAAGCTGAGATTGTATAAGAAGTCATGACGGAAGTTACAGACTTCAAGCGCAATGTACTAGCTACCACTCCGTTGTAAACAACGGCGGCTAAAACGGTACCTCAACGCTAATGTACCCTAATCTAGGTAAAATTTCAACGAGGCTATGACGAATGAAATGCTATTTAGAAAAGATTTGAGTATTATGCTACAGGCTCTAAATGGATGCCGGCTGGTGGTCATTTTATTTAAGTTCACTCTCTTACTGGACGCGCCCGTGTCTCGTATGTCGTAATCCTCCCGAATCCGAGAGATAGAACTAAACTTTTGCTATACCTCCAAGCAAGCAACTATTAATCTCAATATCAATAACGAGGAGGATTATCGATAATTAAACCTAGGGAACGCCAAAATGCCGCAGAAAGATGAAACTCCCTTTTCGGATAGAAGGAAGTGGATCTGCTCCTGACTAGATTCATTAGCGTCCGACTGACAAATATTCAGGCGAGAAGAGAAAGCGTATTCTGAAGGTCGGGGATGCAAAAAACCTTTGTCTGCTTAGCAGTTGGATTTGAGCCCCTTCTTAGCGACAGGCCAAAGAGAACATTAAAGTCAAACCTAGGTCCAAGAGACTTGCAGAAAATACATTCAGAGAGAAAGCGCAAAGAGGGGTGTTGGTGTCATACATGAGACTGTTCTTCATACACCGAGAACGAGATGACTAATCTCAACAAAAAGATGCCAGAAAATAATACATATCACGCATAAAACGCTGGAATTTAAGAATGTCAGGAACCTCAGTGGAACTAAAAACTGCTTGCGCGACACAGGTTTCACCGCACCCCCATGTCCCCACGGATAAGTCTGCTCCTGTTGTGTAATTAACAGAAGAATTTGACGACGTACGTAACTTCATCCATGATGGCAAGGTAACAAGACAAGCTAAATCCATACCGGTAATATCACTGTCAATGTCGGACAAATCTCTCGAAAGGTGACAAACCCAAATGGCTATTGCACTTATTGCAGCCGAGATAAAGTAAACGGTCAAGCACAACGCGCAACGTTTAAGGTACTGGATTGTAGTGCTGTTAATTAATAAACGGCAACCTTGTCGATGGAAAGACAATTCTTAGGGTACTTTAGGAAAATGAAACAGGATACGTACCGTCGGAAGCACATATTTTTGTTTGAGACATTACCCATTTCACACAGTATAGGTAGAAGAAAAACTGATACAGTATGCTGCAATACAATTTTGAGAATAATTGGATGGGAAACATCGAAGTAACCCTCGGACCCGGAGTCATTGACGCTGAAACAAAGGTAGCGGTGGACTTTAAAAGATACTACTAGCCAATGATTATGGGATGAGATACTAGTGCGTCATGATTATCCAGGAGACGACGATGTTATCCGTAACATGACGACGAGTCGGAAAAAGCCCGCCTTGCCGCTTAAAACCGAGGTGAATCGACAGCAAACGAACTGCCATCGGTAAGAAAGTAGTTTTAAGCCTTAAATCAAGCGACTGATCGATCAAGTCAGATGCTTGTAAAGAATGACTCCGCTTACTCCCTTTTAATGATGTTACTCTCACCGGATACAAATAAGGGTTGGAGATTAAAGAATGAACTATCGATCCTACAAAGTTCCACTACAAAGGCTCCGACGAAACATAACTCGAACTTCAAAGGCAACAAACGCACCCTTACACCCATCTAAATCAACTGAAGTATGTTTATCTGGAAAGGAGAAGTAGCTTCGTGTGAAGAATAGGAAACTTAAACATAGACGCGAAATGGTAAATCTGTCACTGTGTAAGACCAAATGCCACAGTACAAGACGTCGTAGAAAAGCAACGGAGTTCATCTTGCGTCCGATTGTTGTCCACACCGAAGAAAGTAACCCAGCGAATTCCCGACGATGATTATGTGTAGTAAAATGAAGCGTTATTCTCGCAGTCAAGAAATGAGATGGTACGTTGATAGTTGGCTTCAATGGGCAATGGTTCGTTCAAGCGACATAGAAGTGCCAAGACGATTGGTTCAATACCCACCCAATGTCGTCTTAGAAGGGGGTGTGTCACGTTACGAGAACGCCGAGGTGGAGGTCGAGAATTTAAGCTTCATCACTCACGTCGGTGGGCTAAAAGACTTCGCATCAAATATTTCTATCGGCCCTAAATTAATTTGGAAAGGATTTATATTTTTTATATCAATTTAGTTATTATTAATAAATTATTAATTCAATAATAATATAATGTAGGAACTCCATACTAATAACTTTTGATTTTCATGCTATAGAAAATCTAATGCTTAAAATTAATCTATCAACTTGCATTAGTTATTTATTTAAAATATTGTAATTTTTATAATTGTAATCTGGAATCACTGCTGTTTATATTATATTTAGTTATATTATATTTATTGCATTGGGCTTTTTGCCTAATCTCTCGTGCTTTAAATATCTATAAAATATTAATAAAAGGAGTACCTTTATCTTTTCATCAGAAAGCTCACTTCGTTCACCTTGTAAATACTTTCTTCAGAATTGGAAATTGTTAGAGACTTATACAGGAAGAGATCTTTATCTCTAAATCAGTTGAGATCATATCCCCAGACCAACCATAGATAGAATCTACTATTTACAAGAACCCGCAAAGAAGCAATCGCCCCTTCGTTGACCATAATATATTATAATATAGTATATATAATATATTATATTTATTTTATTATTATAATATATATTATATATATTATATATAAAGTTATATATATATATAGAATATATATATATATATATATATATATATATAATATATATTATATATATATATAAAATATATAGTATATGTTTTGAGGACCATTTTATTTTTCATAACACTGAACCTCGTATTGTGTAACAATGCATCTAGTTGTAAACAAAACACACCGATACATTCTTTCTTCTTTGAATTCGTCCTTGTCTTTCTAATTCTAGCTTTTCCTCCTATATTTTTCACCGTTTTATAGATAATATATCTTTCCTAACCGTAAAATTAACTGGTCATTATCATTCAGAATCAATAATAGATAAGTTACAAGGATTAGATCCTTATTCTAATCGATATTTCCTTTTTGTTCCCCCTGTTTTATCAATTGTTTACATTTCGTTTTAGCATAAATCAATGATAAAAAGAACAATAAATAACTTAAAGTTTTTTAACAAACCAAATTTCTGCGTGACGTACTTGCACGAAATAATTTTATATACAAAATTGCTTTGTTAATTACGAAGCTGAGAAAAAGATACTCTGATTAAGAGAGAGAAATATTTTTTCTATTCATTTTTATTTGAAATATCTAAGTTTTTAGATTAGCATGAGTTATTTATTTTATTTTATTGTTATTTTATTTATCCTTATCTATTATTTATTTATTTATTTGATTCATTTATTCATATAATTTATAATATTATTATAATAATAAAATTATTATAGTAATATTATTATTCATTATTTTATTATTATTAATTAATTAAAATTATATTATTATAATTAATTTATTATTATTTTATATTATTATTCTTGATATATTGATATAGTTATTAATTATATTATTGTTAGTTATTTTTAATTATATTATTATATTATTTTACTAATTATATTCAGTTATTATTATTATTATTATTATATATTATTATTATTATTATTATTAATTATTATTATATTATTATTATTATTATTATTATTAATTATTTCATTAAAATTATCTCAAAAGTCGCTGAAGCATTGGTATATCTATTTCGTTAATACCGTAATATTCATCAAATAATTAATTGTGAAGTAATTTTATGTTTAACTGCTCAGATTCCTTAATAATATATATAATATATTATATATATAATATAAATAATATATAGTATATATATAATATAATATATATATATAATATATAGATATATACATATATATATATATATATATAAATATATATAATATATATATTATTATATATATATATAGTAGTATATATAATATATATAATATATAATAAATATAGTATATATTATATATATATATTATATATATCAGTAATATAATATAATATAATCTGATATATTATATTAATATATAGTAATATATATATATAATACAATATGATAATATATATATATATATATATATATATATTATATATATATAATAATATATATAATATATATATATAAATATATATCTAATATATTATAATATATATATATATAGAATATAACTAGTAAAATTAATGCTAGAACGCAATTCCAACAGATAGTGTATTATGCCCCAGGGTTAATCTATCAATAATATATATATATAATATAATATATAAATATATATATATAAACTTTTAATTATATATAATATATAATATATATATATAATAATATATTATATATAATATACTATATATATATATATACATATATATATATATATATAGTATATGATATATATAAAATATATATATATATATATATTATATTATATAATATATAATAATTAATTATATATATTATATATATAAGATTATATACTATATAAGTATAAAATATATATATATATATTATATAATATATATATAATAATATATATATAATATATATATAATATATATCATATAGTTATAATATCAGTCGAATAACATGTAATATGATGAAAACTGGAAAGGCAAATAAGTATGTAAATGAAGAAGAGGGAAGATCAATAATTTGAACGTGTGTCAAGCAATGATGACAAAATATGTAAGATTTCTGAAATGGAAACAAGTCGGAGCTGGAGTATAACTGTAAAATTAAGATTTGAAAATCGAAGATGCAATTCGGTAAGAATCGATTGGAAGATCGAGTTTCAGAATTACCGTTCACACTAATGTCTTACAAGAGAGTTATTACACTTTCATCTTTGTTCATATATATATATATATATATATATATAGATATATATTATATATTATATATATATATAAATATAATATATATTATCTTATATAATATCTAATATATAAATATATATATATATATAATACGTTCTCACAACTCTCTGGCACCCTGTCCTTCAGGTTCGCCATAATAAAGCTGCCCGCAGGGTACGCCGCCCACTCGTCGGCCTGCCTTCAATCATACTCCTTCCAAGTGAATAGCTGTTCTCCAGATTTGCTGCTGGGTTGAAGAGGTTTAAAAATGACAGATTGAAGGAAAATGAAGATATAGAGTTTCTCTTGAGCGCGGCCATATACAATTTGGAAAAAACCATTTTATGATGTGCCTTTTGGCTTATAGATTGAAATCTGTGTTTAGAAATATATGTTGTACAGCTTTGGATGTGGGCCGCATCTTAGGTTTGCTAGGCGATTGATTGAGTGGCTCTTTGGAAGACCCAAGTGAAATTCCAGAGCTAGCTATCTTTCAATTGTGTTGTTCATTTAGTATAATGTTAGGTGGCTGTTCTTAATGGTAGTTTTCCGGTAGGAATGTGGTGAATACTTTTGGTGATGTTATAGTGAATATCTTTCGAACATGAGATCCGAGAGGCGCCATCACAAATCATTACATAGCCAACTATTTATGGATATGTTTACTAGAGTAGTGCTGGAGAGGAGAGAAGTTGTTTAAGTCTGTGATAGGGAGGATTAGAGAGTTTTGTCAAAAAATTGTTTGCCAATCATTTCTAAATGTTTGTCTATGGGTAGAATACTTGTTTCTTAGTGTATGTGTTGTTGGGGAGATTTGGAGAGACATCCTGTTATTATTACGGATGCCTGTTTTATGTTATTTGTAATTTTTTCATGTTATTCTTAGTCAGGAGTGGGTGCCAAGTGTGAGAGGTGTAATTTAGTGTTGGACGGATAAATTGTTTGTGGTCTGTAGTGGTGATTTGTTTATTGTAAGGGAAATTTTCATAGAATAAAAAATAGGAATAGCCTTTTGTGATTGATGAAACGGACGTAAGGTGAATGTGGAGGAAACATTTTTAAAATATGAATAACATTTTTAATGATGAAGATGTGATAGTAAATAAATAAGGGCTTGATGGTGTAAAAGAAGTAGGTATTATGAGGATGGGGTAATTAATATGGAGGATATAATACTGTAGGTAGAGTGAGAAAGTTGAAGAACGTAAATCGGTTGGTATAGATTGAATTACTGGTGAAATGATCAAGAATGCAGGTAAGATTTTGATTGACTAGATATGGAAGTTGCATAACAAAACGTTTATATGTGGTGCAGTTCCGGAGGGTATAAGGGTAAGAGTGATAAAGGGAACTGTAGAAACTATAAGGGATTAGTATATTAAGTGTTGTAGGGAAGATATATGCTGTCATTTTGTTTGGGAAAGTGCATAGAGTGACTGAGGAGTTAATTGCTGAACAAGGTGCTTTTTGTGGTGGAAGTGTATATCAAATTTTTACCTTGAAGCAAATGAATTAGAAAATGAGAGAAAAGAAGATTAAACTTTATTAAAGTTTTATGGACTTGAAACAGACGTATGACAGGATTAATAGGGATGTTCTGTGGTAGGTATTAATTATACAAAGTGTTGGTGCAGGGTAGACTTATGAACGGAATTATAAGTATGTATGTTGATTGTGAAGAGTGTATAAGAATAAACAAAGTGGAGAGTAAATGATTTAATATTAATAGCCGAGTGAGGCAGTGATGTGTTATGTTTCGTTGGCTATTTTATTTGTATATGAATTAGGTGATGAAAGAATTTATGGCTGGGATGGCAAGGGATGGCGCTTAACTGATGGAGAATGAAATATAATGTAGGGTGCCCTGCTTATTGTATGAAGATGGTTTGCATTTGTGTGGTGAATCTGAAAAAGTTTGGGAAGATAGGTCTTGTGATTTGGTAGGGTATGTAAAAGGAGGTGTGTGAAAGTAAATGTAGATAAGAAAAAGGTGATAGTGGTAGGTGAGGAGAGTACGTTGTGTGAAATCATGTTGGATGGTAGACAGCTGGAACAATATTTAGCTTCAATATTTAGGGTTTATGTTGAAAGAAAAGGGAACAGGTAATGTTGATTATAGAAGGAATGTTGTGAGTGGTAGGAAGGTGACTTGTGTAGTTAAATCTTTGTTGAATGCAAAGAAACTAGTTCTTGAGTGCGTTTGGGTTTTGCATGAGGGTATGTTGTTACCGGTTTTATTGTTAAGCAGTGGAACCTTTCTGTTATATAAGAGGTATAGATTTTAGGTGCGGTATGTTTATATGGATAATTTTCGGGGACTGTTAGGTATGAGAAGAATTGATAAATTGAAGAATGAACATATTAGAGAGTTGTGTGATGTAGCAAATAGGGTAAATAAGAGAATAGATGAGAGTGTATTAAAGTGGTTTAGTCACCTGAAAAGAATGATTGGTAGTCAATTGGTTAAGTGGTTGTATAATGGTGAGTGTATTTTGAAGCTACCAGTTGGGCTAAAGAAAATGTATTGGCTCAGTAAAAGAGTGTCTGAAGGAATGGAATTTAAATTTAGGGAAAGTAAGAAAAATGGTATATAATAAGAGTGACTGGCGTGGTTTTGTGATGGTTCATGGTTGTGGGCCTGGCCCGGGAGATGAACACTGACGCTGATGAGATACCATAGAGGTGTCTGTCGAAGTTTATTGAAGATCCATGGTAAATTTTGACTGTGATGTGTTCGCAGTTAGGGATATGAGGGGGTTTTCATTTCCACTTACTATTGGTAATGTTCTTTTACTAAACTCTTGTTTCTGTTGCATGATTTCTCACGCCATCCCCCTACTGTGGGTATTCATGGGTAGGATGAAGGTGAAGAAAAAAGGTATGGACGATGATTCTGATTGTTAAATTACTAGTTACGCACGACAGGTGCCAATGATTTTACATGGTTGTTTTTCCTGTCAAGAATTCTATTGGCTTCTGAATTACAGCCAAGCAATTTTTATAGAGACCTTCCACAAAAAACGTACATTGTAAAGACTTACAAATTGATGACTTAACCTATGTATCCATTGCAGAAAAAATTCCCATTATAGCTACCCCTAGAAGACTGATCACAGAATGTGCTCAGCAGGCCGTATAACTGTTTGGTATCTGCACCTCTTGATCTACTGCATATTACTACACTTTTTTCCAATCTAGGTCAGCAATTTCAGTCACCCGTATATGTCAACGCTTTTCTTTGCGTCGTTGTCTAAACTTTCGGCATAAAATGTGGCTCTCGCGCAATATCTCAAGAAGCAATAATTTCCCGAAGCAACTCAAAAAAAAAAAAAAAAAAAAAAAGAAACAAAAAGCATCTATTTGTTGACTTCAATTTCAGTACATATTTGAATGAATTTTAATGTAGAAAGTCATTGTTTTGCTAATGGCGTAAAATTAGAAGAATAGATTTGAAAACAACAATAAAATTATAATCTGTTCAAAGAATGATTTTAGTAAGTGTTTCAAAAAAATGTTTTCCGCTTCCCCCTTTAATCGTTATAATATTCAATAGCCATATAATCATCATAATATATATATATACTTAATATAAATACTATATATATATATTATATATATATAGTATATAATTTATATATAGTAATATATATATATATATAATATTGTATAATTAACAAATTGGAATATTGGAATCCGATCTTTCAAATGGAATTTAATATAGTACTTTAATTGAAAA
>JABUQX010025757.1:47500-55000 GCA_015478945.1 Trachelipus rathkii
AAGGGTATTAAAATCTCTATTACTTCTTCACCTTTCCACTCCTATGCTGACAACTTCATCCTTCGTTACTCTTTTCATTTTAAAAGACATTCCTCCCAATAGCAATTAGCTTGCTCTAGAGGGAGCAACTAACCTCTGATCTTTCTCGAATTTCTAACTAGAGCAATGATAACAAGTTTGTTTTCAATGCTTCAAAAAATCAGTTCCGTCGTCTTTATTCTAGATATAATATTCCGCACAACTATGACATCTTCTTGGAAAACTCGTATCTCAAACCTTAATACTCTTGGTCTTTGTTTTTCTCGTGATTTTAACTGGAAGGACCACATTACTTCTCTTTCTAAACAAGCTTCTAAGAGGTTGGGCGTTCTGAGGCGCCTTCAGCATTTCTTCAGGCTACGCTGTCCCAGTTACTTACTCTTTATAGAGTTGTCGTTCGCCATGAATGGAGTATGCCTCACACACTTGGGATGGTCCCAATCGCATAGCTCTCCTTAAAAGGTGGTGTCTAGAGATTTTCAACTTATTAACTGTATTGCTCTCACTAATTTTGTTCAGTCTTTCTCTACCAGTCAAAATTTGCTTCTTTCTCTTTATCTTATCGATATACAATGGATACTGCTCTCCTGAACTTTTCAATTGCATACCTCCTTCATTGAGAAGGGTTCGTGTCGTGCAACGCACCTTTCTGCACAATCTCATCCTTTCTTAATCAAACTCACTTACCCCAGACAACCACTATGATAAGTCTTATATTTTGTCCATAGGTAAAGTCTGGAAAACACTCACTTTATCTATTTTCTCAACTACCTTTCACTTGCACACTTTCAAACGCCAGGTATCACGGCACGTCAGTCCTTAAATTTGCTCTGATTTGGGAACTTCCCCTAACTCTGGTGTAATCTGGTAGGCTTACTATCAGTAAAAACATAATATTATATATATATATATATATATATATATATATATATATATATATATATATATATATATATATATATATATAGTATATATATATATATATATATATATATATATATATATATATATCGTGATAGTTATGCATGCGAACTCCATATATTACACCAGAGTTGGAGAAAAATTCAAATAAGGGCAAAATGAAATGCCTACATGTCCTGTCACACGGCTATTGAAAGTGTTCAAGTCAAAGAAGAGGGAGAAAATACTAAAAGAGATTACCTAATATCTCGGTGAATAGTATTTCAGCTCAGTGAATGTGTCATTGAGCATACCCGTTAAGTCTTTAGCCAGAGAAATAAACAGAGAAAGTATGAGACAATGTGGAGTGACCTATCCCTCGAACCTAACTCGAAGGTGAACGTATGTGACTGGAGAGTTCAAAAGAGCAGTGTCGTTGTAAAAGGGATAATGTAAGAAGAGTGACGGAACACTTAACGAACTGAGTGAAATTAAGAGCGGGAGAGTTCCTAAGACGAAATTCCGTACCTTTACAAGAGTGGCTGTGTGTGCCAGGAGAACCACTAAAGATGCGTAAGGTATTTTTCCTAAAGGCGTGAATAACAACCCTATTAAGATCATTCAACTGGTGTGGAGTGATGAATTTTGATGTTACATCAGAACGCCAACCTCTTAGAAACTTAAGCGAGAAAAAATGCGATAACTCCAAGAAAAATGGCAAAAGAAGAAGCAAATTTAGAGTTGGCATATCTTGCAAAATATTAAAAAGAGTGTGTGGAAGAGGAACGAGAAAATATATAATTACATTTTCTACAGAGGAAAATAGCTTTTTTGTTAGTGAGAATAGGGTTTCCACAATTCTAAAGTGAGATATAAGTTACACGAGTTTCTTAAGCTTGACGAAGTGTCCTACCTGAATGTAGTATCCCTGTGATAAATAGCAGGAGAACAAGCAGAGTTATATTACTTTTAATTTATTTAAAGGGGAAAGAAAATGGAATGCACACCTCCTTGCCAGAGAAAATCCCCTTGTTGATGTGTTTTATATTAAGCAAACCATCACTCCACTGAAGCAGTAGTTATTCCACGCAAATCAAAGAAGTACGATCGTATGTCCAATCAGTTAACACCTCCAAAGTCTCAAAACAGTTTCCTCTCTGAACGTGGGTGCCGTTCCTGCGGAAGACTTAGAAAGATAAAATAAGATATAGAAATATGAACTTTATCTGAGATAATCAGAGGAAGAAAGATTTGATTAGTACAATGAGAATGATTGGAAGTTAAGGAAAGGACTAGTGTGTTCGGTTCATCTCACAAGACGAACAAGGGTACGGGTTGAGAGCTCTACCATCTGGTCAAGATTATTTTGAATGGATAGGAAAATGAAATCGATTGCACCAGCTGAATCTTGAAATTAGAGAAAAGCAATTGGCTGTGGTGAATATTGAGGTCATTAACAATGATTATTTCAGAGTAAGGAGAAAGAGAGAAGGGAAGTTTAAGTTGTTGATGAATTTATGATAATAAGTTGGGCTTGGAAAACATATACAGAACATAAGAATTTAGTTGTAGATTCACAAAAGAGCCTATCCACTAAGGTAGAAAATTCAAAAGAGTGCAAATCAGAAACTAGAACAAACAGTTCCGCTGCGCGCATACGCATAACAACCATCTTGGCTGAAATTGAGATTGACACCTTAAAATGTTGAATTCAGAATTACGTGGTTGAGTAATAATGCCTAAGGTGTGTAAGTAAAGGAATGTGTGTAAGAAAAGTGTGTGAATGAAAATTACGAGCAATTCAATAACGAAGCATATAGATTTTTTTTTATACTTATCCTATCACCCAATATGTTTAATAATCGGAAACTTCATCCATTTTGAGTACAGCTTACGTCTTCCCTCCCACTATATATTTAAATATATATGTATATATATATATGACCGTTATCTATATTCGTAGAGACGTATTATTATATATATATATATATATATATATATATATATATATATATATATTTAATATAATTTATTGTTTATCTTTATGTACTATTTCTGTTTATTTAATTTTTTTTTATATTTATATATACATTTATATATTATATATATATATATATATATATATATATATATATATATATATATATATATATATATTGACCGTTATCTATATTCGTAGAGACGTGTTCGAAAATTTTGATAATAATTTTGTGTCTTCGAAGTATGATAATATGTTATAAGCTCTTAAATTCTTGAAAATGTTAAAGTTTTTATGCCAACTTGTTGCCATGCATAATAATTTGTTGTCATTCTTATGGCAGGAAATATCCGAGCGCTTACATTATGTCATGTTGCCTGCGCCAAATAGACAGTGCTGTATTAATACTTCTTCTTTTTTGGAGTTGATAAATAGCTTCTTGAAAATTTCTTTTTAAGAGAGGCTTTATGGTGCAAATTGAATGTTAAATTATGGACAATATATATATATATATATATATATATATATATAGTATATATATATATATATATATATATATATATATATATATATATATATATATATATATATATATATATATATATATATATATATATATATATATATTTAGATATACAAGAAATATATTTATATATTTTCTTTTTATAGAGAGATTTATAGGTGAAAATATGAATATTTATATATATATATATATATATATATATATATATATATATATATATATAAATACTGAATACATATATATATATATATATATATATATATATATATATATATATATATATACATATATATATATAGGGTATAAATATATATATATATATATATATATATATATATATATATATATATATATATATGCGTGTGCGTGCGTATAAAAAAAAGGGTAAAGTGAAAGAGTTTTAAGGCAGGAGGGCTGGGATTCGAGCCCTCGTCCGGCTGTAGGTAGAAACAAAATTTACTTTAAATAAAGTTTTTTTTTTTTTTTTTTTGATATTTAAATTTGACGTATGAATGACATGTGAGTTTTAGGTTAATGTAGAACTCGCTGAGTAGCGGCGGCATTAAGGTAGAAATTCTGAAAATTTTCGTTTTGTGTTTTAAATATTTATACCTTTTTAAATGTTTGAAAGTATAATTTTGAACAAATCAAGATATAAATAATTTTTGTGTTATTTTAGAATTAGATATACATGATTTCTGACTCAAATTAATTCTAAATCATCGTGGAAAATGAGAACTTGCTCTGTTGTTAAAGAGTACTAGTAAAATCTCATTATATAAATGATTGTTTTGACTAAAATCAAAACAAATGTAATTTTTTTTTTTTAAATGATATTCCGCGATTTCCCTGATGACTTTTTTTGAAAAACTAAAAAATATTGCTGCATATTTATGCTAATTACCCATTAAAGCATTTAATACAGGATATATGTGAATACTTTTAATATGAAATTATATTTTATTTGCTTTTTTATTTATTTTACTTTTGTGTTTCATATATAATGCCTGGGTTTTTACCTTAATTATCAAATTGCACTTCAAGTATGTGGATTGGACGATAAAATTTCATTCCTAGATTATTTTGATATATTTTTATTACAAAGGATTTATTCCTTCAAATAAACAAATATAGCTTATATTATAAAGGATTCGTATAACTGTTTCTTTGTATTGCTGTTATGTTTTTGTCTTATATCATATTAAAGAAGTGGGCTTTGTAATACTCATCATTTATCAGGCCAAATCATTTTTTTTTACATGATTTAAGTTCACAGTTCATATATATATATATATATATATATATATATATATATTATATTATTATTATTATTATTATATATATTATTATTATTATTATTATTATATTATTATTATATTATTATTATTATTACATATATTATTATTATTATTTATTATTATTACATATTATATATATATTATTAATATATATATAATATATAGTTATATATATATATATATATATATATATATATTATTACTTCACATATATTATATATTATATATCATTATATTATATTATTATTATTATTATATATATATATATAAATATATATATTATTATTTTATATATATTATATATATATATATATATATATATATATATATATATATATATATATATATATATATATATATATATATATATATATATATATATATATATATATATATATATATATATATATATATATATATGAGTCTTATTTAAGGCTGAAGCGCCTTCGCCGGATTCTCAATGAAACTTATTTAAAAACGCCACAAAAAAAAAAAAAAAAAAAAAAAAAATTGCAATCATGCAAAAACTGTAAAAATGTGATTTTCAAAATATTTTTGCATTAAATGTTTTTAATTATAAAAAGTTAATAAAATCCACCGGAATTCATGATAAAAATGCATGGCACTCGAATAATATTCTACGGGCGGATCCGCCAACCGTTCCCACCCGACCCGTGAGTGGGCAAAATAATTCAAATATTGTTTCAACACCATGATAAGCCAATGCAAAAGTCTAAATAATGAAGCATGTGGCAGTAAGATTAATTTTATATATGATGTCAATATGAAATTTGAGGGATATTTATTTTTTTCAGGCTCATTTTAATATATATATATATATATATATATATATATATATATATATATGATAGTTATATATATATATATATATATATATATATATATATATATATATATATATATATATATATATATATATATATATGCTATATATATAGCGCTTTCTTTCCTTTCAGCTTATTTTAAACATTTCATTTAAGTTTCATGAAAATCGTTAAGCATGTTTCAATAAAATCTGCGATAAGATTAAGTTAATCCTAATAAATAAATAAATATATATATATATATATATATATATATATATATATATATATATATATATATATATATTTATATATATATATATATATTTATATTTTTCTATATATTTATATATATATATATATATATATATATATATATATATATATATAATGCTGTTCGTAAAGAATGGGACACCTGTTAAATTTATAAAAACTTTAGGTTTTGAGCTATTTTTCGCATTTGTCGTAAAAAGTACATTAATGTATTATATAACATTTAAAAGAACATCTCTTTAGCTATCCAATGGTTATAAAATTATGGCAATACGCCCACATCATTTAATTTTGTAGAACAAAAACTGAGTTTGAGAAAACACAAATTTCAGATTGAAAATTGCTCAATTACATGAAGCTCAATGTAACCAATCATAACACTGCTTTAAGTAGCCAATCACGAAATATGTAGGCAGGGTTTAGCTGCCAGTGCTATAAATACGAGAATTTTTATTCTCTTCAATTAATTTAGACAGACAAATGAGCCCACTATGGTTGTGAGTACGGGCTTGAGAGAAGCTGTGGTCAAGCTGTCAGAAGGAGGGCATAGCGCACTTTCTATTGCTAAACAGCTATCTTTAAGCAAATCAACAACTGCCAGAATTATAGCAAGATATAAAATAACTGAAAACATTGTCTATAACTAGGAACCGACCGGGGCCCCGGCCAAAAATCAGGCAAAACCGGGGTTTTCTACCGGGGTTAACTGTAAATTTACACTAAATAATAGAGGGTTAAATCAAACAAAATAAAAATATATATTTTAATTCCATTACTCCTTTGTTATAAATTGATGCAAAATATAAACATATCTAAATATAATCAATTTTGGTATTTACTATGATTTCAAATTAAAATTAAGGCCAATTATAATTTTTCCGAGTTTTAACATAAAAATATTCGAAATTTGATATATCAAACGAATTCGGAAAAGGAAATAAATATAATTGTTAAAATATTAATGTATTTATTTATTTAAAGTAAATAATATCTTCAAGAAAATCAAATATTTTCCGAAATCTCTTTTCAAAATTATTTATTTAATTGAATTAATATATATATATATATATATATATATATATATATATATATATATATATATATATATATATATATATATATATATATATATATATATATATATATATATATATATATATATACAGTATATATAATAGTATATATATATATGTTATATATATATATATATATATATATATATATATATATATATATATATATATATATATGCTATATATATATATATATATATATATATATAGCATATATATATATATATATATATATATATATATATATATATATATATATATATATATATATATATATATATATATACATATAAATATAAATATATAATACAATTTATTCTTCTAGAAAATCAATTATTTTCTAAAAATTTCTTTCGAAAATATTTATTTAAAATTAATTAAATATATTCCTTTTTTATAATTAAAATTATTAATTAATTGAAATTATATTTAATTTTCATCCTAAGTTTTAAGACTTTCAGTGTTTTTGACTTACATTTCTAATTTTAGCTAACCCCGGCCCCGGCCCCGGCCCCGTCAAAATTCCCGCCCCAGTCGGTCCCTATCTATAACACAAGCCCAGGTCACCCAAGAACGTCTACAACCAGGGAGG
>JABUQX010025758.1:0-23365 GCA_015478945.1 Trachelipus rathkii
AGAGAGATGAGATTAGCTGCAACTTCAACAAAGACTACAACAAGAGGCAATCTCCTGACTTTGCATATTTCGAATGATGAAGAACCCACACCCCAGGCCCAGCACCTCGACGAGTCAAGATATGGGTCCAGATTTCAGAGCTAGCGTTTCAGTAGATTGGACAGTCACGAAAATGACATTCATGCTTTATGATTCCGACTGAGAAAAAGAAACAGTTACTGAAAGAGTGTTGGATTCCAACCTAAGACCTATAATTTTTTTGGAAAATGCTACCCACTTAAAGAGGAAATTCAATTATGAATGGTTGGAGACATATTCACCTTGGCTGCATACTCCAGGCACCTAAGGGAGCATGCAAGTTTTGTATTTTATTTCCACCAAAATAAAAGTTTTGTTCAGAGGGGGTCCTAGGCTTATTTAACAATAAACCTTTCCACTAAAATATAAAAGATTTATGCGGTTTTGTAAGGGACAAAGGGACATATAAACACAGAGTGGTATAAAACTGCTGCTGAAGCTGCAAGATTGTTCCTACAGGACGTGCCGGTACACATCCAAATTTCATTTTTTTTTAAAATTAACCAGCATTTAAAGAAAATCATAGAAGAAAATAAAAAAATATTATCCTCAATAATTTCATGTGTGACATTTTGAGGTACGCGCGATTTACCACCGCGCCTTCGCTTCGGGGTAACCATCATGGATGAGGGAGTATTGCAAAATTTGTGACGGCTTACGAATAGATGCGGACGATCAAGTCATTGAAAAGCCATTTTGAAAAGAGGAAAAAAATGCCACATACCAATCAGTTCAGATTCAGAATAAAATCATTTTCCTCTATGTGGTACTACTATAAAGGAAGCCATCGTTATAAGGTAAAGGAAGCGTGCAAGTATAGCTTACTAAGATGAAACCGCTGATATTTCTGGAAAGGAACAATTTTCCATAGTGTTGCGCTATTTCGACAAAGAGTCCTATGAAGTCAAAGAGGAATTTATTGGCTTTGTAGAACTGAAAGCGCTTGACGCAAAAACCATGGCGAAAGCCATTGACGATTTTTTCACGACCGAAGAACTGGATCCGAGAAAATGCGTGGGCTTGGTTTCGATGGCTGTTCTACGATGTCCGGCAAAGAAGGAGGTTGTCCAAGCAATATTGAGGAAAAAGCATAAAAAAGCATTGTTCTTTCATTGTTCTTCAAACAAACAAAATTAAGTAGTAAATGATTTGAACACAATACCCGAAATAACAAAATCTGTGGGAACTATAAAGGACATTAATTACGTTTTTTCGCCAGACGGTCTTGAGAAAAAAATTCAAGCCAAACATCCCAAGCCTATGCAGACCAGATGGTCTGAACAACACAGTGCATCAGAGTGTTTAAGGAGCACTTTGTACGAATGATGCAAGCATTCGAAATCCTTTCCATTGAAGGAAATACCGCCACAAGAAAAAGCGCTTTTAGGTTGCATTCAGCGGCATGTAAGTCGTCATTCATCATGGCTATAATATTGATCGCGAAATACTCTGCGATGTTAGAGCCAGTTGTAAATGCTCCCCAATCTAAGACCTTGGAATCGTCAAAACCTCGCAGCACATTCAACATATGTGGAAATGGTTAGGAGCCATCGGAAAGGTGAAGAAAAAGTCATCGATGAGTGTTTAAAGAAGTTAATGAAATCGCCGAGCAACTAGGACTTGATCTGAATATACCACGGATTTTTTGGTAGGCAGCAGCACCTCAGCAACCATCCAGCAAACAAAATCCGACGGAGTTCTGGAGAAGGTCCTTTATAACTCCGTATCTGGATTTTATAACTTCTTCTTTGGAATTATGGTTTTCTACTGAAATTACACCTGCTTATGTATTGACATATCTACATCCTTTCCACCATGCTATGCTACTCAACAATCGATGAGTTAAAGGAAAAGACATCTTCAATTTTATAGTTTTTTACCACTTAGAAGGCATATAAAAAGAACTAGAACTTGGTGCAAAATTTAGAAGGACAAGAAATGAGTAGTGAAGAAAACTAAAGATCTTGTTGTCCTCCTAAGTCTTAAAAGGGGATTGACCTTTCTTCCTCCGTCGACGAAAAAGGCTTTGATGATACTACTCGCCCAACCATGCATCACCAATACAGTAGAACACACTTTCAGTACTCTGCTAAGGATCAAGATTGGCTGCGAAGTACTATGGAAGAAGACAGGTTAAGCGGACTGGCTATGATGAGTGTTCACAGAAAATTTGTGTTTGATAATTATGATTATTTTTTTTCAAAACAGTAGTTGATAAATTTGGGTCCTTGAACCAAGGAAATTACTTTTTTATAATATCCAATTTTGCAACTTTTTTTTTTTTTAACAGTTTATCACCACCGCTCACGGGCAACCCTATTCAAGGAAAGGGTGTTAAAATCGACAAAAATTCAACTAACTCAAATTACGCAGATGAGCACAGACGCGGGATTTAAAGTGAGGGAGATTAAATTGAGTAGGAAACATAGAAGAAGGAAGAGAATTCCACAGAACAGAGATGGTAGGAAAGAAGGAGGTACCGCAGCGAACTAGTCTGGAGTTGCTAAAATATATCAACACAAAACTCATTTCCGACACACACCCTTGTGCTGCGAGGGCGTCTTAAAGGTGGTGGCGCGCGAGTGGAAAGGCTCCCTCGAGCAACCTTGCCGCTACGGTGCCTATAGAAAAGAGATAAAGCCCAACATCGAGCCGCAAAGATAGAAGGGTCAAGTGAACTAGAAAAGTTCAGGACATTTATAAGTCTTTTTGCCTTTGACTCGACCTTTCCAAAAGCCGGGTGAAACCTGAGCCCCCCCCCCATGATATGAGAGCAGTACTCCATACAAGGGCGGATGAGACCCTTGTATACTTTAGTAACTGTAAGACGAAAAAACAAGTCTGCTCAGTCCTAAACAGAGCTCCCAGTCTCTCTTTGGAGGCCACCCTAGCAACGCATTGTGATGTTGAGGTTTCCAAGAATTTTTTTTGTTTATGTTAAGGCCAAGGATGTTTTATATTGTCAACAAGGAGAGCACGAGAGAACCGTGAGAAGAATATAGGAAAGTTAGAAGTGTCTTAGAGAGGGGAGATTTGTAAAAGTTGGGTTTTTTAAAGAATTAAAATTTCACAAGGTTGAGAGACCCACCCGAAGATTCTATCCAGATCAGCGAGAATAGAATCGGAAAGATTAAAGACGAGAGGCAATTCTAGAAGTAAAAGAAGGATCAGAATTGAAATGAGTTGAAGATGAAGGGTCGAGTCATCGGCATATGAGTGGATAGAGTTAGATGTGCAGGACGAGAAGATCATTAATGGAAAGCAAGAATAAAGTAGGAGATAAGACAGAACCCTGAGGAACACGCCTCACTTTGGACAGAAAAAGAAGAAGAGTCGCCCCATCAACAACAGCCGATATTGAGGCGATTTTGAAAGAAAGCTAGAAATAAGTAAGCAAAAGAAAGGGAAAAAGGAAAAAAAAAAAAAAAGGGGGAAAAGGGGAAAAAAAAAAAAAGCCTTGGAGAGTAGTGACGCTTGCCATACCCGATCAAATGCTTTGGATATGTCGAGCGGCCACCACGGGCAAGTCCTCCCCGTAATTCCTAACCGTGGAAACATAATCTTGTTAGATAGGAAGTATATCACCAGTAGGCCTCGAGGAGCCGAAAGCCGTACTGGCGATCGGAAAGAAGGGAATGAGATTTCCAGATGGTCTAAGAAATGAGAGTTGAGAAGGGTTTCAAAGATCTTAGATAGAATACAGGTTAGAGCTATAGGGCGATTAGTTATAGAAAGGATCAGAGCGGCTTCCTTTTTTTCGAATAGGTTGACATATGCGCGCTTCAAACACTGAGGGAAAGTGCTAAGTATTGAGGCATAGAGAATATAGTGAACGAGGGGTGGGGTCCATAGCACGGAAGCACACTCCTCAAAACTTGGGGAGGAATGGCCATCCGGGCGACCCGCCTTCCTAACGCTCAATAGATTTGGCAGGAGCCCATGCACCTGATCAAATGTAATCTCAGGCAAAGGCATTGGACACCTGAGAAGAGAAGGAGGAGGAAGAGGAATGCCAGAATCGTCCAGGGATTGAGTTAGAGGAAAATAGGAGGCCGAAGAGATTGGCCTTTTCAAAGTTGGAAGAGTTTGCAAAAGAACCATCAGATCGAATAAGAGAGGAAAGGTAGATTTACAGAAGTTGTTGGGACGATGCTTTTGGCAAGAGGCAGAAAGATTTGTTAGTAGGAGAAACCAAGGAGGTTAGCGCACTTTTCGTTTGATGAAGCCCACTTTGCTCGTCGAAGAGTAATCCCTGCAACGATTTCTAGCTGAATGAAAATTAGCGAGAGTGATAGGAGAACGAGAATTTTTCCACCCCCCGATACGCATTGTCTCTAGCCTGAATGGCCAGAAACAATTACGATCGAAACATGGATTATGATGAGAGAAAGATTTAGTCGAAGAAGGAATGAACCTGCTCATCCCATCAGCGATTGTGAATTTTCCATCATTGGATATTGTATTTGATATTCTATTGTTTTAGTAAAATAATTTTTTAAAATATTAATCATTTAAAGATCCATACGTTGGGTTCTAGTTTTTATGTCTTCTTTTCTAATATATATAATATATAATATAGGAAAATCTATATATATTATATATATATATATATATATATATATATATATATATATATATATATATATATATATATATATATATATATATATAAAAGCTTTTTAAAATTTTAAGCTGCCCCCCCCCCTAGGTTGGAAGCTGGCGACGCCCATGCAAATATATATAACATATAATATTCTATATCGTATCATACAACATATCATTGTTTCACCACATCCTTATCCTGCACTATCCTTCCTAACGCTTTATTACATTTATCATATACATCATAAGCATGGCACGTTTTTGTCCCCATATGTCCTAACTTAAATCATCAGCCAAGCCATAGTGGATAATAAAAAAGGTAAGAGCTTTTCATTGTTAACTATTAATATAATATAATTAAGAATAGATAAATAATTCAATAATATAAAAACTACCTAAAATATATTTCAATAGATAGAATAGCATAAGGGTTGCTCATTTCTTCATATCATTCATCGCACAAGCCATCGATGCAGATGAAAACTACTCCTCCGAAAATTTTCAACTCATCTTCGTCTGAAATTACTGAAAATACATTCCGAAGAAAATGTAAGCTTTGTGAGGGAGCTCATCCCATGTCCTTATGCTCATCATATAATACCTCGGCCACCAGAAGAGAGCGCTGCAACAAAATCGGACTTTGTGCAAATTGCAGTAGCGTGAAGCATCAGACATCAAATTGCTCTGCTAAACAATACGGACTTACTTACCCGTGTGCTTTTTGTAAGAGCAAGACTCACATCACAGCCTTATGCAGTGCTGGCACTAAGTCTGAGGAAAAGGGTCCCAGTCATACCACAGAACCATCAACTTCTTCTTACGCATTCTTTGATCCGGAGGAGGGAGATATTTCAAATAATCATCTGTGTATAAACACTGGAGCCTCAAGTTCATCTGGTAGTCAGCAGAAGAAGAGATCCTCATGACAACAGTCTCCTTCTCTTCTCTCATCAATCTCATCAATCAAAACCGTACCTGATCATATGGTGAATCACATTAGGCATCAACTGCTGATTCATCAGATTCAGACTCTGAGTAAAATTTCAATTTCTTTTACAATATCAATTTCAATTTCAATAATTTCAAATTTTCTTTCTTTAATTTCAATTTTAAATATCATTTCAATTTCAATTTCCCTTTAATTTAATTTGATTTAAGTTATATTTAGGTTAAATTTCTTTGAATTTAATTTCAATTTCAATTTCAATTTCAATTTCAATAATGTCAATTTATTTAATTTAAATTTCATTAATTTCAATTTCATTTTTCAAACAGACGGATAGGTGATAATCCTGACTGAAAAAATTTACTCTGGAATGTAAATATGTAATATAATTGTAAGTACTTTTTTTTCTTTTTTTTTTTTTATCTCTTCTGGCATTTTAAAGAGGCATCCCTCCCCCCGAATGTTTTCGTGTAGCTGTCGAGATCGTCGCTTGTTGGTTGATTTCTTTCAATTTAGCTTGACCTGAGTGGAAGTTGGAAGTCTCCAGGTCAAAAACTTTTAGTATCCTTTTAGAATCGATATCGATTGGATCTCTTTAGGGATGTATCGGAACCAGGTTCCGGCCGGAACTTCCGGCCGAAACTTTTCCAAGCTTGAAAAAGTAGAAAGTTCCGGTTCCGGCCGAAACTAACCCGAACTTTCTACTTTTTCAAATGTCCTTTCTTAAAAAAATTCATTATTGATTTGTCATTTTACTCAGTTATGATTTTGCATAAAAAATAATATAGAAAATTGATATAGTGAAACAAGTATGATAAAATGACCTCGACTCCTCGTTGTTCGAAAACTTTAGGTGAAACA
Source organism: Trachelipus rathkii (assembly GCA_015478945.1). Classification (NCBI taxonomy): domain Eukaryota; kingdom Metazoa; phylum Arthropoda; class Malacostraca; order Isopoda; family Trachelipodidae; genus Trachelipus; species Trachelipus rathkii. The sequence goes on from JABUQX010025758.1 coordinate 6,488, forward strand.
GCGCTTGGCCCACTCGACCTGGTAGATGTCTCGACTATCGACCAGCATGGTGCCCAACCCGGCTCCGCGTGCAACAGTTGCCTCACGTCATAAGCTTAAATGGCGCATAAAAATCCGCGCTATTCAGATCTCATAACCTGTTATTAACCATAATAGCTTATTTTAAAGAAATTAATACTATTAATCTATACATGATTTTATGGCTGTGTTCGGGCCTATATATATTATTATATATTATATATATATATTTTATATATATATTTATATATATCTATCTATGTAGAGCATTTATTATTTAGTGGTCCTTTAATCTATAGTATGTACTCTATTCATATTAAGGTCTTGGGGTAATCCTGCTAGCGCTACCTACTCATTAACCACCTTATTATTTAGAGTACCTATATTCTTGTGCATTTGACTCTACTGTCTCCTCGCCTTGATTATGGCTGCCCTTTACACTCGACTATGGGCGAGTTCTTGTTGGTACACGCTTCAACACTATTAGGCCTACTCTTTACAGCCGCCCACACAGTCATTCTATCTACTGCTCTATATGCTCATAGGCCTTCCCTGTGGACTTAACTTCCACTTCGCATCTCGCGGTCTTCCTTCCTCTTGTCTAGGTTTCCTTTTCAGTTCTTATTTGCTCTATGTCTAAATTGCTGGGTTGATTGGCACCGCAGATGCCTCTTCTCTTTATCTCTGCCTATCCCATATTGTTTGCAAATCGCGATTTTCTGTTCTTATCTCATTCCGTGTCTTACTCTGTCTATGTCTCTTTAAACGGTCTATTTTAGCCTGGACTTTTAACTTTTGTATCACTCATTTAACTACCACTGTCTTCTAGTCAAATACTTCTTGTTTCTATTCGCATCCGTCATCCAAATGTTGCTCCCTTTTATGCTATTCTAGATGTTGCCCCGTCTCGTCTACAGTGGGTTTAATTCAATTCTTTTGGGGTCACGGGGGATTAGCCGAGTGGTCGGAAATTTCTCTAGTGGGCTAACCGCATTCTTGGTGGAAGTTCAACTCTAGAGAAACCACTTCTCATATCTCCTATCTAAACCACCTCCCAACGCTTCCACCCCGCTTCGACCGCGTCTAATTGTCTCACTGAGAAATCATACATTAAGATTTCTATGGACTGAACATAATTAGTGAATGCTCTTGAGGAGACCTCAGTATCAAATCGGCTTGTTAAATGCGTCTATGAAGTGGAGAATTCTGTTCAGAGTTGCCGTTGAATTATTCTCTGCTCAGTTAAGTGAGAGGAGAGCGTTCGCCCCTGTATTGAGAGAGGGTTAATCGAGCGAGGGGTGTGATCCGGTTCCCACCCTCACGTTTGGATAGTGTGAGGCCATAAGGCTAAGAGACAAGTGAAACTGTCAGATATTCTAATTCCTCTTGATCCTCTTCTCTCCACTTGAAATTGGTGCCCAATCTCTTTTATATAAGGTATTACAACGGCAGTGCTCGAGTCCGAGATTGTCGCGCCACGATGTTCCGTCGATCCAGTCATGCGTCGCCTCGTTAAACAAGAGGTGCCTAACTCCACATGACTATTTGTGTTGAATAGTGGGATGCTCAGTTTACTCGGATTGTGGTGTCGTCGCTTCTTTCCCAGCCAAGATTTGTTTTTGTGGTGAAATTGTGGCTAATTGCCCTACAATCCATTTTCATGCTAGTAACCTTCATATTTTCTTCCGTGCTCTTACAATCTCCGTTACTATCGCCCATACTTTTAAAAGATATTGCTTAGACATAGGACTGTGAATTTACTTCGCCTTATAAGTTTTGTTTCTTTTTATTCTTTTTTGTATTTTTTCTTCGAGTCTCTTGACACCCACTCCTATTGGTATTATAGCCGCCCTGTCCGTAATGCATATGGTGCCACATTTACCTTATATACTAGCGCATAATTATTTCATAATATATCTTATGGTGCGAGTATATTTTTGGGTTGCATATTACACGAGCATAGTTTTTTAATGTGCAGGCAGTGTCTATCTATCTTAACTCCTAGTTCTACATTACGATATTAGTATTAGAGGTAAGAATTTTACTGAGCACGATATATATATATTATTTATGCCTCCTAAGATCTCTATTAATTGATGTTAAGTATTTTGGCTTTACAATCATTTACGTATATTAGTGAGAAAAGATTCACATAGGGAAAGATAGAGCGTCGATATGTTAGTCATAGAAACTATATTACTGACTTTTATTTTACATTTATTTATATGAATACAGCTTAACTTCATAAATTTATCGAATATTACTTATGAAACCCTGGTTAATAATTATTATTAATATTTAAAGTAGATTATAAGTTATTTAATAAAAATGGGAGTGTTCACTGATTATTAACGCTGGATCTGTTGTAACATTGTGTTGGATCCAGCAGCCAGAGAAATTGGATTGTAAATTTTAAATATGTGCTTTTCGCGGGAGTACGATCCTGAGAGTGGTTGGGCACTTGGAATTGTTATTCCGCTCACGGTGCTCCTAGAGAACATGTTTTTTTTTTTTTATGCTACATTATTGTTTTTTTAATTTGAGATTTTTTCTAATTTTTTTTTTTAATTGGTTGTTTAGACAAATTGCTTTTTTTAATTTTATTTGAGTGTTTTTAAAATTAGATTAAATAATCCTAATTATTACCTTATACTAACCTACAAATAAATGAAGTATGAAATTATTGTAATGTTTTATTTATTAGTTTTAAATTAAGTACTTTAAATTATATATCTGGAAATACTCGTATCAAGTTATTATTTATTAGATTCTATTATTTTATTAAATTTATTATTAAAAAGGACTTGAAACTACATTGATTTGAATTTACTATATTTTATTTAGTCAAAGGGATAGTTCCAGTTAATTAGGTGATAGTCTGTGTGATCGTAATTATTAATTTAATAAAATATGCAAACGTAAAAATAAAAAAAATTACACTATAAAGAGAGTCATTGACTTCTTTTAACTAAAAAAAAAGATCACTGTAAAAATCAAGTTGTTTAAATCATTTGATTCCTTTGGCCGCAAAGCTCTTCAGACATTCGTAGACCTGGGGATGAATAAATTTGTACTAGGGTAAATTTATTTATTATTATTAATTACGGTTTGATATATATTATTACTTATTATTATTAATTATTTATTATTATTACACTGGTCTGCATAAAAATAAGGTAAATTTTTCTCTCTAGGATGGACTTTTGTAGCAGATATATAGTGATTCGGAGTTTGCTGATTTCTCATATTCATAAGCCTCGATAGTGCGTTCACAGCCCGTTCTGCGTCGCGATGGCCCGGATCGCAAGTTTACAGGCTGCCTAGGCAACAAAATTCAGGTGCAAACTACGTAGGCTCTATAATACGTTACAATACCGCATATATCTACAGTAGCAGCAAGTTTACTGCGGTCGGTATTCGGGAAGCATGTGGTAACTTTTAGTACGTCTACATGTTTGGATGCCAATGACCTGGATGATGTCTAACATCAATCTAAAATACAGTCGGATGGTCCGTCATAGTTTACCCAGGGTGAAACTGAACGATCTTGTATACGAGAGTTGTGATTGTGCCGAAGTTGTCCGTCTGAGTCTTGTTGCTTCGAGGCTTGCATGAGAATATGGGACTACTGGACCATGTGCACAGAAGAGTATCATTTTATGCGTATTGTGGGTCTTTGGGTCACAGCCGGAGCGAGGGTGAAAAAAAAAAAAAGGACAAAGAATTATAAATATAGATATAAAATAAAAAAAATAAAAATATTAAATTAAAAAAAAAAACAAAGGATCACTGGAACCAAAGAGAAACACACCCGAGGATACCTTGACGCCTAGTGTTGAAGACATCGTTAACGTGAACACGTTGTACAGATGAAAAGTTCATTGCACTAAATTTTTCTTTCTCACTGTCCAACTATATTTGTAGTGGACTTGTCTTACATAAAACTGTCGGTTCTGCATTAAAACTTCATACCTTCTTGAGGTGGTTTAAAGTTGCGCGCACTCGAGAGTTCGTGCGAGGTGAGTGGGATAACCCAGCACTCGAATCGACTATGTGAGCGAGCGCTGCCCTCAACTGTTCTCTCCACTTCACTTTTTGAATTTTTTTCCACTGTCTGTTTTTCCGCGGTGGTTACAAGTTGTTCACTCTCCCATGGCTAAATCTCTCATCCCTCCTCATTATATATTCATCATAATTTATAACATCTTCTTATATATATATATAATATATAATATTAATATTATTTTTTTTTTTACAGATAATGTCTGGGCACGCTAAAATAGGGAAGTCTTTAACGATCGACGCAGAAGAGCAAGGCCAGAAGAGAGATATAATTTACGACAGTTGAGAACTGAGACCTCGTTTGTTTGCGAGTAGTCTTATGAGCTTTTTGAAATATATTATTATAAATTATAATTAAATATATATAATATTATATATATTATAATATATTATATATAATATATTTATTATATACTATATATATATTATAATAGTATAATTATAATATATATTATAATACTGTATGCAATTATATAAGATATAATAACTAAATATCTATAATAATAATATATATATATACATATCAACGAGGATAGAGTCTATGTAATAATTCGAGGCTATATATACATATATATATATATTCACATTATATATACTAATATTATCTTTTTATATATATAGTACTATATATAGTATATTAATAATATAATAATAGGTATATAAATATAATATAGTATATAGTATAACAAGTTATAGTATATAGTATTAGAAATAACTATGATATATATTCATATAAAGTAGTATGATACCAAGAACAAAGCTGGGATATTTGGGCGACCAGAAGGTGCCAGCCAGGTGACTGGTTACTGCCAAGGACCTGGATGGCTGACACTGCACAAACTGGAAATATTTATGTTAGATTTTGTTCAAGGAATCCTGGTATGATTTAACCGTAGATTTTTATTCCGGATCCGGAGCCGAGCCGGAGCCGGAGCGCGGACCGGAGCCTTCGAACGCGTTTTTTTCGTGAGCGGTTTTTTTTCGAAGATTTCAAGTCGTTTTAACGCTTGAAAGCCGTCAAATTTGGGGGTTTTTCGAGGTCGGTGATCGTTTCTGAGGTTCCTGGAACGAGCCAAACCATAGTCATAGCCCACGAACTGCTGATAATTTGTAAATTCATAGATTTTGTGCTTGAGTGTCCACTATGGGTTTTTGGGGGCTCGGGAAATCCGTTTATGAAGGTTATATTGAGCGTTTGGAACAGTGAAATCAGTCAGAATGGACCATGACTTTGATTTGAAATCCGTAACAAGGGTATCAGAATTTTAGACACCCTCGTTTGGAAGAAAAGTGCACCAAATCTATATTGTACGAGAGACGCTGCTTCCTCTATTTATTTGTGCGTAACAGCAGGAAAGCCGTTATATACAATAGACGTGTGTAAAGTCCAAGCGTGTGAGGAGCGAAGTTTGTGGACACATGTGGAATTTCTCATAAGATTCAAGATGTCCAGTGAACCACGCAAGTATGACTTCTTGGGATGATGGAACAAACTTAAACGGCGCGAGTAACCAACGTAAGTATGTCGGCTACACAGGCATTCTTGAGAACTGCTAGACATAATCGTTCTATATAGTGTCTGCATAGATCTGTGAAATCGAGATGAGAGATTTAGTTTGTCGAGCGTGACTGTCTGGGAACATCGTCACCTAACAATTCCGGACACTTAAAGCGAAGTGTTAGAGATGTAAGGAGCAGGGTGGGAACGGTCTTGGGCACCATCAAGGGAGAATTCTCTAAAGCGATGTGACAGACGTAATACCAGGGCAAGTGGGTATATCACTCTGCAATGGCAGAGTGGACAATTTGTGGAATTTGGACGTCATAGGTGCGTCAGAAATTTGATGGACGTTTGAGGAGATTTCCAGACGGCTATGCATCAGTTAGATTCGTCTATCTGAAAATGATGAGAATAGGGTTTTTTACCTATCTGCATACAGAGTTCGAGGGGAAGGTATGTTGATTCTCAGAGGATCGTTGAGTCTAATGAATCAGGGAATCCAGGTCAAAGGCCGACATTGCTATTATACTTAGCCTTTACGATTTATACTTTTTTATTGGTCACAAATTAAGGGTTCCTAAGGGTGGTGAGACCAATTTTGAGTTCAGGTTGACTGATTTTTGAGTTAATATGAACGCCATATTTAAGACCTTTAAGAAATATTTACACTAATTAAGCATGTGGCTACGAATATCAGTCTTGTTAATATGACTCCCACCCCCACTATTTTATGCGTCACCAACCCTCAATTTTAGGATGAGTTCCTATTGACTTGGTTCACTTCCTTTCAAACACTTGGGTCCTCATATATGGGTGAGGGTAACCTCATTGTGAGATGAGGTTTAACGTTCCCCCGCTCTCCATCCCCCTATAAGGTGTATTATAGTAGGGTTGTTAACATAATTTCTATGCTCAAAACATGTTCCACTTATCATCGTCGTCTGTCTCTAAAATTCATACTATCCCTTCATAATGTATCTCACGTAATAAGATATAATAAATGAGTGAAATTTGGAAAGAAAAGTATGAATTTTCTAATAGTATATACGGTAATTTCTGTAAAAATGATAATCTAGGGTTTACGGTAATCAGTAAAGGTAATTATTATGAACCTATAATATACTGAGGCAATATATATAATAATACCTATGAATTAAAATAGCTATATGTGGTTGAAATAAGAGCACTGTTTCTTAAGTATATATTATACGGTTATAATAATTATAAAATATTCAATATAATATCATTACTGTTTCCATAACTATATATAGGGTTGGGATTATAAAAAAAACGTTGAGAATATACTAAATAAATCTTTGTTTTAAAAAATAACACGTGTGGTTTTAATAAAAAGACCAAAGGCCAAAAATTTTGTTTTTTTTTAATTCATCGGTTTTTTCGTATATAGGTCATCTCTTTTTAGGAGGCTGATTCTTAGCATCTAAATACAGTATTTACTAATAACTCTTAAAAAGTATGACCACATATGAGTAGAAGTAGAAATTAATTATACTATATATGTAGAATACAGTCTTGTACTTATAGATGCTCTAGGCATATATCAATCTTACTACATTCACATTTCTTATCTTTGATCCTAATAAATTATTCATAATACTATAATTATTATTATTATATTTTTCACTTTATTTATTTTGTAGTTTATTCCATTTTATAAAATACGGTGGAATATATCATGCATTTAATTTTGGTTAATGCAAAATATTTTATTTATGCTTTTATTTTATATTTTTATTATATATATAATATATATATTTATTATATATATATATATATATATATACTATTATATATAATATATATATACTATTAATATAATATATAGTATAATAATATAATATAAATTCTTCATCTACCTTTTTTCCTCCCAAGACTGGGGGTGGTAAGGTGCGTAAGAAGCATCGGAAAGGAAAAGCATAGTAGAGCAATATGACAAAAGTCGAAAAGAGTCCAGCCTTACCCCTCCCCTCTGTACCATTACTTAGTAAGGAAACTCGTCAGCAGTCATGTAAAAGAAATAGAAAATCCACCCCTATAGGGGGCTTCACGGACTCGACGGACCCTCACTAGGGAAAATCCGCAGATGTAAGTGTTGTCAATGGCCTTGGTCGCAGGTGCACTAACTACCCCCTCACAAACAGGCTGGCAGGTGCCGCCATTCTCTGCCATTATGCAACCTTTATCTAGCTCTGCAAACTCACAATTTTTTGTCGCTTCAGACATTCGTTACTGACTCAATCCCACTTTTCTTTCGATCTCCCGCCGGTCGTTTCCAACACACTCGCCACTATACATCCGCTAAAAACCGACTATCAAATTCACCGTTCCACATGACCAAACCATGGCAACATATTTTCATTTATTAGCCTCGATTTACATTTCTTTTCACCACACCAACTCGCTAATATGTGTTCATTCCTCATTTATCAATTCCTCTCACACCACCTAGCCATGCCGCCTAAGATTGTCCATCTGAGCACATTGAACTTTAGATCTATACGTTCCTATTCCGGACCATAGTCTTCCACTACGTACCATAATTCCAGGTAACAAACTATATCTTCATGTAAAGACCTATGCACTCTAAAGACTTAGTCCCTATACGTTCACCAATCCAATAATTTTATTGCACCAACCACCTCTGGCAATCGCAACATTATCTTACCTTATACAACCTTTTCATACTCAGTACTACTTAGTTCCAGCTGCTCACCATCTAACATAACTTCACATGGAGGACTGTCCACTCACCACCATAACCTTACTCCTATCTACGTTAATACATGTCAAACCCTCCTTACTCACATCCTAGCAAATCTCTCTACCAATTCTCCTAAACTCCTTCAAATTCGCCACACACAAAAACTCATCCGCATATAATAGGTACAGAGCACTTCCTCCCACTCATCTCCACTTCTCTCATCATTTAACAACCGATTCCCAGTCCACGTCCCACCACTTCATTCTTCATAACGCCCATCTCATCCATACAGACTTATATTGGAGATTAGACCAAGGATGACAGTGAACACATACCTTGCCTGCACTCCGCTAGTTAATTACTAAATTCCAATCCTTTTGACAAGGCCATTTATTCTTTACACACCCTCACTATCGTTCATACGCATCCTCTTTTTGATTCCAGTTCAGAAGCCTACCACTAACAACTATATATCACTAACCACTGCCATAGAGCTTCTCCATTTAACGCCTATCACATACACTGCTGTTGCTGTGTTCTGGACTGAGTCACGAGCGTGGGTCAGGCTGTTTGCGCGTGTCAGTGGAGGCTGAGTGGGCACTTGGGGACGCAGTGGCGTGCCATCACTGGCATGCTTGCTTGTCTAGCGACACTCCGTTTCTCCGTGTGTTGCTAATCCATAAAAACTTAAATACAATTTATTCTTCTTGCTCGCTTAATTTCTCATATCTTATACTTGCTTCACAATGTGAGAAGATCTTGTCACACATACCTTCTGCTACTCCTAAACTCGCACCTATGATTCTTCACCAATCAGTCCCTTTCAGAATCCACTCGTGCGCACTCTTATCACGACCAAAATACTAACATAGTTCATCCCTATAACCCTCAAAAACTAATTCCTTCATCAATTTCTACAGTTCCTTTATCTTCTTGAACCTTTAGAATAAGGTACTATTACTTGAGCTCTCCCTTCATCCTCGAACGATACCCTCGCATAGGAACGCTTTTAATTACAACAACTTCAAGAAGTCGTAATCAAAGTCAAATACTTGCTACCGTTCTTGATCGATGTGCACCAGTAAATTTCATATATACCTGCAGATTTACCATTCTGTCAACTAATGCTCACTTCTACCCATTTTCCTCTGCTTCTGCTAAGGGTGCCTCATCCCCTAAAGAACCGGTTTCCTTCTGTTGCACCCATCAATACCCAGCACAACACAGTCTATTATCACCGTCTTCATTACTGTCCGAAAATAGATACAGATTTTCGTAAGTGTTCGTTCCACATTTCTCCGCCTCTACAACCATTTACATTGCAAGGTTCTACAAAATCTACCATCCCTATTCATTTATTCTGAGCAGGGTCCCTTTATTCCATTTTTAACCTTGCGCGCTTCCTTTCCAGAAGAAGCTGTCCTTATTCCCTTGATTCTCCCATTCTTCCTCTCCTGGGCCAAACTGTTCATTTACCTCTTTCTTTTCTCTTACGTACGCATCTTTTAGCATTCTTTTTCCTCCTTATATATATTCCAAGCATCTTTCTTTTGAAACTTCATCATTTTGCTTTAGTACATCAACCACGCTTTTTTTTACTTTTAACCGCTTGCGATCACCTCTTCATTCAACCACTCACTGTTCGCATTTCTTACTTCCCTACTTTGCACCACATACTTCTTTTGGCACTGCTAACAATTGCTTCCAGATTTTATTTAGTTTACCTGTTCACATCAACTGATTTAACTGCGAGCGTTCTTAAATACTTATCCCTTATTACCTTGTTCACTAAACTTCTCACTCTTAATTTTACCCTCTTCCTTCCGTAACACCTTCCTCTCCATCAAGTCCCGCTACTTAAATTTACATAGAAACAACATAATGATCCGATAATCCCATTTCTACACCATCACTGATTAACAGTCCAACATATACTTCACACTCCTTCTTCCAACCACAAAAATCAATCAATACTTTTCACTTCGATACCATCTTCACCTACACCAACTCTAGTATACTATGAATTACTCTTGTGTTTATAAGAAAGATTAACTTACACCACACACCTCTCTCCCACAGAAATCCATCACCGTTCCCTACGATTCCTCATTTTCTCCTGACACCTCCAAAACCATCCCTGTTATATCCTTACCTCTTTTTATTATATTATATATATATATATATAATATATAATATATATATAATATATATAATATATAATAATATATATAATATATATATAATAATATATATAATATTAAAGATCATTTTTTCACTATACTATATATATTCACCTGTTATATATTAACCCAATCCAATCCGTATTAATCCAATTTCAATATTCCTGTATGTAGATGCACTCATACCAAATTATGGGTATTGTGTCTAATTTACAATACCTGAGAATCATTAAATTTTAAGAAACACCTTCCTTAATTAATCCACATATCTAAAAGATACGCCTGTCTAAAAATTCAGGTTTAATTTTATATCCATGGAAGAAAGAAGAACCAAAAACTAAAAACACTCACACATTTGATAAAATTAAAAATAACAAAAACCTTTTTTTACGTGACCACTAAATGCCACCAAAAAATGATCTCACTACTCCACTTTCCATTAATAAATACTCATTTTTCCATTGAAATAATATACTCATCATACAAAAACCAAACTCTTTTATTACACAAACCCTATATATAACGAGTAGTAAGGTAAAGGAGGAAAAAGATATGAGATGAGATGATATAATACTAAAATTAGTTAAAATGAATAAATAATTTTATATATTATGGAAATTATATAGAGAATAATAACTATATTGTTAGGTCTCATTAAACGAGTATTATTCTATATTGATCAATGGTTCCTCACTAAATAACCTAATATATAATATATTTATATAGTATATAGTATAGCGCTCTATATTAATATGTATAGTATTTCAGCCGATATATGTCAGAAGCGCATCTTGAAAAAGATAAAAATCATAAAAGTGTCATACAAATCTGTGTACACACAATATCTCTCAAATCACTGCGATGGTGGATCGTTACCGAGATTGACATTGTGTAATCAAGCCACATCACGATATATTTCCAATAACAAATTGTCGAAAGCCCCGGTCCAAGAAATTTCATGTTATATACCCTTATTATTATTATTAGTTATGAATATATTTCATAATACCCTTTATTTCCTTCCTATTATTATTATTATTCAGCTCATTTTTTAACAGAAAATTTAATAAATTATCACGAAAAGTACCAATATCAATAATACTAACTACAACGTCTTCAACGCCAAACAGTTCTATAAAAAATCTTTACATTCTTACAACTAACAGTATCCGCATATATCGATACTATTTATCGAATATTGACACTATTATTTGAATATTGAAGATGTGGTGGTGAGGAACAATAAGCTTGCTCCATGGTTGTGGAGTTTAACGTGATCTCTTATCGCTCAACACAGTTACCACTCTTCGAAAATACTTTTTAATCAAAAATGCTTTTCTGATAAAGATAAGCTTTTAAAATCTTGTGAAGACCCGTAGAACTATCTTATATAGTGTAATAGGTGCCTGAGATCATTTTACTTAATAAATTTATTGAATCTGCTTACCAAATTTTTGGCATACAGACAAACTAAGAGTCACAGTCTGGTTATTATCTTCTAGACTGCCAGAGTACTATCTAAGAAGAAGAACTTCACTTGTTATCAGCACCATGTTTCCTAAGTACAATATGAAGTTCGCGGAAGTCCAAATAAGTTCCGGTTCCGGCCAGGTATCTTCGGCCCGGAACTTTTCCAAGGCTCGAGAATTAGCTTCTGGTTCTCGGCGGAAACCAAACAAATTCTGTTCCCGTTGTACATTCCTAATGCCTCTTCTCTCCAAATTCAATAGGAAACGTTGCACAAGTTTCAATCTTCAGTTTCAAATTCGATTATCAAATCATTCATATTCAGACAATGGATTTCATCTCATATATCGATTGGATCTCCTTCCAAATTAAGGAAAGTATTCAATTTATTTTTCGGGGCAATTATAGCTTGCGTACAAATTACTCAGTAGTTTGGTATATCGATAACGTATTCAGTATCGAAAATGGTCCTGCAAGACTATTCATCAATTAATAACCTTAATCTATCAAGAGAGTGTAATGGTTTTACCTTTTAGCACTAATGATTATTTTTAGTAGATTTAATGTTTATTCATTTAGTTACCTGCAAGGTAAGTTATATTTATATTAATGGCCGTATCCTATACATAATTTTCTTATTATCTATTTAATAGTGCGTGTTGGCTTATTTAGCTCGAAGAATAAGGTTTACTTACTTTGAATACTCTAAGTTACTTGGACTATCGGCGAGCATGACTTGTAGCTGCATTAAAATTGCCTCGCTCATCAACTTCTGGACATTGCCAGTATTTTTTCTAATTTCAATTTACAATGATGTCTACGATCGATTACAACTTGAGCTGATAAATCAGTACAGCTTTAATTCTTAATCTCAAACGAAGAGAGGACTCATATCTAACTTAATAGACCAATTTGAAGCGGTTAGACAGTCTCTACACATATTCTTTAGACCGGTGAAAGAGAGAACAATCTTTCAAGCCAAGGCTCTACAGTCTTCCATATTCAGGTCGGTTATATCAAGCAGAAATTTTTCCCACTCGAATCGATATTTATTGGTCATTTCATTTCATTATTTCATTCTTATTTATTAAGCAAATTGCTATGCTGCTTTGTGTGTTAAACTAATTCTTCTAAGTTTATGTCCTTAGCTAGTATAATATTATATCTTTGACGAGAGGATGGTACGAATGGCTTGCTTGATGAAAGCTCTTGATAATGTTCATCGTAGGGCAAATGTTCCGTAGGAGGAAATCGATCAAAAAACAATCTGCTAACGAAACAAGTCAGATAAGCTTTAAATAACAATGAGAGAACTGTACCATGATTATATTCAATAAAATTTTTATACGAGGGATCATGTTTGGAATCTTATCTCACAATATATTTATATCTAATACTATCTTTGTGGTTTATTTTCATATTAGAGTCCTATTATATATAATTATATTTATATATGATTTTCCTTAGTATATTAACATAGTATATGGGATTTAATTAGTATTTAGTAGGGTAGTATAAATTTTTACTTTCTCTATGGGTTTCGGTTTTTTTTCTACTTTATATATATATAATCATTTATTATATATATTATATATATACTTCTTAGTTATACTCACGTGCGTGCCATTCAGCGCATCTGAATAGTACATTCCTTGAGTCATTCTATCATAATTCGCGGATGTCAATCGCGCTGACAGAGGAATATAAAACAGAGATGCCTTACACAATTAATCTTAAAGTTCTAGGGAGATGTTGTTTCAACATGAAGCGGATAATTAAGTTATCTTAAATTCATTTTTAAATTCTCTCAATAATTCAATCTACTGAGAAATTAAGAGCGTAATGCCTAGCATTCAACCAGTTTCTCCTATAGAAGTTCATGTCTATTTGTAAAAGGTATTTCGAGCCCTGCCCAGGCGAGCCGGCCTGATGAGGTGATAGATTGACCATATTATTAAGTTTAGCAAGATACCGACATCTTATATAACGAACTTACTCGATACCGCATGACAATGCACTCTTCACACACATCATATTCTGAACATTAGTTCCAGCATCCATATATTAATATACTTATCCCTACCATATATTACTTCTTTCCCCGTCTCCATATTTACGGCTACCTGGAGTTCCCTGTCGTCCTGTCTGTTGTATTAATCACAATCCTTATAAGCTACTTAAAAATTAAACTACACTAAAAAAGATCATTATGAGAGAAATCACTCAACAATAACCACGAGTTATCTAAGGTAGCTAGGCCATATCAAAAGACTTGAATAAGTTATCGTTTATATATAAACTATATGAGCAACTTATATTATATACTCCTTTATTATCAGTATAATATATATATTACCTCGCTATATATATATATTAGTATTCACAAAGGTTAAGTGCGATTCCACACACTAAAATTTTTTAGTGTAGATTTTACCTGAACTCTCCCTGACGCCTGACCACTCAATAATCTGTCAAATTTTCCCTGGACCAGGCGTAGTGCGCCTTCTATTGTTTGGTGATATAACAAATCCGGACTTCTATTTATATGATTTGAATGCGAGGTCCGATTTACTCTCAAGGTCATACAAACAAGGATCTATTTTAGAAAACTTTGTATCCCTTGTAGCACACTTTTCTGGAGTTCTACTACATTTCGACTGGACTCATTTAAAACAATATATCTTTTTTTTTTTGTACTGCAGTCTTCCTACTAATAAGTGCTAAAACATTAGGTCTCGTCAATGAGGCATCTCCTTTTTTTTTTTCTAAAAGAATATCAATACATATCTTATTTATACCAAAAGAAGAATAAATTAATTAAAGCTTACATTAATAGCCTAGGGTGAATGAGCGTCCACTGTAATCACAAAAAGTTCTAAATGGGGAGATTTAGATTAACTTTTTCTTCTCAACATCTGAAATTTGATTTTATAGCGGCTTCTTCTGTTAAGCCTTCAGTTTAACATCTCTCTCCTACGCTCGTTCAAGTTTATTGATGTTCCCTGGCATATGGAACTTATTCTAATCTTCTTCGTGTCAAACACCTTCCTTCCACTCCTCTCCTTAATCTTTTTCTTATTCTGTATTACGTTTAGTTCCACTCGTTTGAAGAATGTTCTTCAATATAACTCCTTAGCTGGCAGTCTCTTACCGAGCAAGAGTTTCAACTATTTTTGAGTAAGAAAATTGTAGAATAAACCTTTATAAATCACTCGGCTTAGTTTTGAGAGTATGCTTATCATTAGCTATCGGTTCATCTTTGTTTTCTTGAGAAAATTAGACACCGTCATCCTCTTCTGTTCAGATTTTTCTCCTACGTAGAGAAATTTGTCCCTTAATTTTAACTAGATAACCCTCTCTCACCCTGTATTCTTGCACTATTCTGCCCAATGCGAAATTATTATCAATAATTTACATAATTTGTCTCCCACCACAATTTCCGAGACATAACCCATTGAGTTTCTTCGAGTGTGGCCTAGAGGATAAAAAGACGTAATAATATCTTCGACTCAAGTCCTCTTAAAAGGAGCGAGTCAAACTCATCCAAAATATTTTGAATTTTAATTCAAGGGTAGAATTGAGCTTCTTATCGAGCAGAGAGGTAATAAGACATAATAGTGCTCCTCCTTCTGCGCGAGCAAAAATGAATCTGTGATTCAGTTGATGGGTGCTACGAGATGCCTCCTCACGCAAGAATTCAAGAGATGCTTTTGTACCTAACCCTCTTGTATAAATCAGGCATAAATAAATAAACCAATTACTAATAACTAGGGTATCCAAGAATAATGATGAATGGCTCATAATAGGACACGCACGCTTGTTCAGCTTCACATGTCAGTCATTCGCCATCATCCCAAATCTTCTCAATAATCTTGTCAATGTTCTTTGAGTCATTTTGATTTGCACAGTCCCTGGCATTCCAAGTATTAAGAATCTACTGTAAAGGTTATGCAAACATGCTAATATCTCGCTTGTATTGCACACGGCATTACTGGACTTTAAGAAAGCTGTCCATAGAGACATTAAGCATCACAGACATCGTCAACACCTACGTGACTAGAAATGAACCAGGTTCAGTTTGAGCGCGAGAGGACACTGGTCGTTAAATGTTAAGCCTTTCTTTTTGTCTTGTAAGTCATCTTTTATAATAATTTTACAACATACTATGGTACCCACTGCACAAAATCAAAAAACTACTTCGTCAACCTCTACTGCTAGAAAACACCTCCAAAAATAATAATTCCCTAAAAAAGAAATAAGATATAACACAGATACAGTATCCAAGCATACATACCAGACTCTTTAAAACACCATCCATATATCCGGAGATCACCTCCACATTCGATAGTCGATGACTCTGGAACATTTACTTTCTCACGCAACAGAAAGAAGAAATAGTAGGCTAATAGTGAAATTAATTTAGATGCTAAAGTTGATGTACTTAAAAGATTTTTATTTGAATTCATTCCTCCGCCTCATTCCTTTCAATTCACCCTTACAAATACATCTTCTCATTCCACATTAACAGCAAGGGAAAAAAAAATAATTCAAAAATGTAACTGGTCAGGATCATTCTCATAGTGTTTGGAGAAAGAGAGAGGATTTCCCTGACTTTTATGAACATTTTTGGAATATTGTCCAGACTTCAGCATATTTTCTAAAACGTTTCCTCGACTTTCCCTCTCTGACCAATTTTTTTTTTCCCTTGACTTTCCCTGACTTTCCAGAAAGTGTAACCCTGCTATGTCATATTATACATATTATATATTTGATGAATATATTATTATATATACTATATATATATACTATATAACTTATATATTTATAATATATTAGTTTTATGACTATATAAATACTGATATATGATTATAATTTATATTATAATATATATAAATTAATATATATCTAGAATATATATTATATATATA
>JABUQX010025759.1:0-10000 GCA_015478945.1 Trachelipus rathkii
ACCACGAAGAGCGATGCGATACCATATCGTTCGTAATTGGTCATTGGTATTATTGATCTAAATGGAATAGGAGAATGAAGTGAAAACCTTACACCACGCCAGGAATATTCATCAAACGATTATCGTGATTAGTGACTATCAGAACTATTTGATCAGAAGATTATCTACACTCTGTTAATTAAGAATGCTCTGAGCATATTGGATTGACCTAAGTCACACTGAGAAGAACTGTGTTCTGTATAATTGAATCGACTTTTGATTAAATTGGCTATTAGTGAATAGAGAAGCAGACGTACATGTTGAAGAGACCAATTTGAAGATTGTTCTGTGAATTTATTCTACAACCAGAAGGGTAAAAGCAATCAATCTCAGCCAATTGAAGGGCATTTTGTGTATACCAGAAAACTCTAATATAAAAATAATAAGAATATTATATAATAATATATATATATTATATAGTATAATATTATACATATATAATTATATATGTATATATATCATATATATATATATATATATTATATATATATATCATATATATAAATATATATATATTATATATCATATATATATATATATATAATATATATATATATATATATATATATATTAATATAATATAATATATAAACTATATACAGAGCTGGGCAGTACTTAAGTACAAATGTACTTAAGTAACGTACTTAAGTACTTTTTGTGTCTTAAAACAAGTACTTAAGTACTTTTCAAAACCAGTAATTAAGTTTCGTACTTAAGTACATTCAAAGTACTTAAGTACAGAACTTAAGTACATAAGTACTGCACAGGTCTGAATCTGTAAAGAAATTTTTTTTAAATTTTAGGTTACCATTTTACGTGTTGCAACTTGTATAGAACAATGTAGCATGCTGACAATATATATATATATATATATATATATATATATATATATATATATGTTATACATACTATTTAATATATATAATATAATAATAATATAATATATATATATATATTATATATATAATATATAATATCAATTATTAACGTATTTATATGTTAGTTCAACATATAATTACATATTATTATGTACGTCATTGTACGTGTTTGATCGTGTTAATGCAGCGAAGACGAAGCGCAGGACTTACAGTACAGCCTCTCTAAACATATCAAATGCGCCTCACATACTCTAAGTTTGTTGCAACAACTGATGCCAAGAATGCTCAAACAATTCCTTCCCTTTGCCTTTAAATCAAAATCACACTCAATGGGAAAGTACTTCCCCTTTGGAAAATAAATGGTTGGTCTACCAAAATCTGAACTAGAAATTACCGACACCTTTCAAATCAACTGAAATAGAATTTTTACTGAATATGTTGATGTATTGGCACCACGTTTGTGGATTATGGCTATAGCGACTATGATTGATGATTTTATTTCAATCATTCTCGACTTTATCAGTTGTCATTGCTGGACGTGCTGTTGTTGAATGAGTGTGGTAGAATGGTGTGCATTTATTCATTACATGGTTGATACTTTAGTTCGCATACCGGTCCTACTTTCTGTTTATGTTTTGAGGAAACATGCAGCTTGTGCAAATCTAATACGCAGAGAGGGCGATAAGATGTGCTATTGATGGGCGGCTTTGGGCTTGGTGTGGCGGGCCTCAATGCTTCACAAAGCTGTCTTTCAAGGGGTTTTCAAAAGAAGATTCCGAAACTATTCCTCAATTTGGAAAATGAACAAGGGAGGTTGACGCATCGAGGGCATATACATTGCAATGTCAGGTCTTTGACTTTTGTCGGGCTTCTGCGTGGTCACGTCCCCAGTTACTTATCGACAATTTGTGATGTTAGGGCATACAGCTATGTGAATACAGCTGGTATGTACCTGTGTGGATCTGTTGAGATCATCGAGTGAGGTGAAAAAGCTAGAGAAGCTACCGTGCAGAGAGAGGTCTCGGGCCATCTACGATACGCTTGGCCACCGATTTGCTTCTAAGAACTGCCCTTCTGCTTCCCTCACCGATTATGAGCCTGTCAGTGAGCGGAAACTGTCTTTTGTTCTGTGAAAGAAAAAGGATTATTTCGGTTTTTGTGTAAAAAATACAATTCTACTTGCAGTACGTTATATGTGCGCAGCCTGTAGCAGTATAGTTAACGTCAGTCTGACATGCAAGTTTTAGAATATCTGAAAGATACAGATCGAAACTTAAGAGCCTTAACAGGCACCGCGTTGCGTATAACCAGAACAAATATTTATGCGGTGCAGAGACCTAAATCGGGTGCCAAACTCTTGGCGCACAGTTGAGAGAGAGCATCTTTCTCCTTTGCCGTATACGTTGATGATCTTGAACGAGCCAAACAGATATTCAGGTTTCCATTGTAGTGTGACTCTCTCGAGAGAGATCTCATTGTGACGTAAAGATTGATCTTATCTTGATTCTTGTGATGTGAGGCCGGCCTGTAATAGAGATATAGGCGTCTGTTTATAGAGTCTGTTCGGTGTGGTCATGTAGTATTCGTATTTGTCGGTCTATTCAGTTGTTCGTCCATGAGGTTGCTTATGTTCCTGACTCCACGCTGTGTTGTGTTGTCGCTGTGTCTGTGCTGACCAGCTGATATACGTCGATGTATTTTAACCATTGTAATGTATTATACGCTACTGCGCGAGAGTAGAGCGAGGATATATCATGTTAATTTATCAACAGGCATCTGTTCCATGTTCTGGGTGAATTACTCTTAGAATACTCCTTTTTGTCTATGGTCGTGTTAATGAATATTATATCTGCCTGTAAGAAGATGTACTGTGAAAGATTACGATCGAGCACCAGATGATTGGTAAGCAATGAGATACAGTTTAACCGTACGAGTTTGATAAACAGTCTGTCTTATCGGATTATGGACTAAGTCACTTTTAATGCCCATGTACTAGTGTGTTGTATGGTCAGGTACTTTTCTTCAATAGTTTATCGTCGTGTTAATGCCTTTCTGTGACCAGTCATGTCGCTATCTCGTTCATTTATACAGTATTAGTGATTTATTAGTTTTCGTTAGTATGGTATAGTGTCTTGTCATCTTATGTTTCCTACTATATGCGTTTATTGGTTCATTATCCGTATTTAAGCTGGTTAATCATCATTTATTATTATAGTATTTAAAAACGTTTAATTAACATATGGTGTATATTATAACAGTAACAAAATCGAGAGTTATATACACTTTACGAAGTTAGGTTAGCATATAGGTTAATTCACTGGAGTTATTATATTTCGGGATGACTGGCCTATTTGCTAGAGTCCATAGAGATTTCTATTATTATATTATATATTATATATATATATTATAATATATTAATTATTTAATTTATTATATTTAGTATATTATATATATATATAATATATATCATATAATATTATATATTATATATATATATATATATATATTATTAATATTTATATATATTATATATAATATATATATATATATTTATATATATATATATTATATTTTATATTATATATATCATAAATATATATATATATTATACTATATACTATATTCTTATTATATTATATTATTTTTATATATATTATAATTATATATATATTATATATTATATATTTATATTATTAATTATAATACTATAATATATATATCATATATAATACTATATTATATATATATATATATATTTTATATTTATATTTTTTTATATTTCAATAGGTATTAGAGGTCTTATTAATAGTTATTTTCGTTAGGTGTTGACACGGAAGCGTAACGAGTTCAGTTAGATCATTGTTGCTGAGGGACGTCGAGAGCTTGGGAGTTGGGTTGGCGGATTTGGCAGTTATGTACCTTTGTGTGTGTGTAGTTGAGATGTTGCTTTCAAATCTTTTTTGTGCGGGGATGATAAGAACTACTGAGATTTTAATTATACCTTCAAATTGAGCAGGTTCCTTATATTTATGCTTTTTATTTTTGATGATAGTGATAAATGAAAAAATTGTAATATATATATATATTATAATTATTATGTTATGCCTATGGTATAATCAAAATAAATTTTATATAATATATATATATCTTTAGTTAGATCAGTCGGTATGTTTCAAGAAAGTGAGATATAATAAAAATATAATGTTACGTTTAAAATGGAATATTATATCTTTTTTTAGTTAAGTTACGTGAGTTGAGGAGTTCAGCTCAATACTGATCTTTCTACCCAGGTATGATTAAATTTAAATTACATGAAATGAAATTTTTACAATATGTTATTACTTCACAATGGTTCTATATATTAATATCTAAAATTATTCTGATATTGGTGAGAAGAGAGAGAGTTTATATTTATGAGTTTGAGAGCTGAGCAAATATAAGTAATTATAAATATTACGCGGAATATATATTTCTTTGATACTTTCTCGACGTCAGTTAAGATCGTATAAAGTCTTTTTAATGTATTGACGTATTAGTTTTCGTTTAGTGCTTTTTCTAGAATATCTATCTCTTGGTATTATTATAGTTTTGAGGTTATTGTTTTTTTCAGTTATTTATTTAATGCTCTGTGATTTGTAATTTGGTAATTTAGGTTTTTTCGAGAGATACGTTTGCGAAAACTTTTTAATTTTGGTGCTTTAACACTGTTGTTCATGTCTGATCGAACGAGGTTGTCTAATATTTTGAAGCTTATATTATGTCAATATTGCATCGCAAGACCTTCCCTGAAACTTATTGGTTTCTTATATATAATACTATTATTCTAGTTTCCTATAGTGGGTATATGCCTAGATTAAACTACATTCACTATATATCGCTAGAAATAAATTCCCTTAGTCAAGTAAAAATTAGAATAATTCTTTCATCTACATATTTTTGCTATTATTATTTCTGATTACATTATATTAATAAGTCGCTATATGATGAATAGTTGATAATTATTTGTAAAAATTATGAATTGCGAATTTTAACTATTTGCTCATGTATATATATTATATATATAAGTATGTACTTTAATCGTTCACTTTGTATATTGTATAGAGCTTTTTACCTGAGCTTATTATATTAGGTGTTCTCAATTTATTCATCTTTGTATTGTAAGTCTTAGTTTTTTTTTATGTAATGATAAAAATATAAAAAATATAATAAAAAAAATTTGATAAAAAAAAATAAAAAATTTTTTATATTATCCACTTTTGCATTTATGTATAGAAACTTCCTTTACTGATGTATTAGTTAAAAAACTAAAATTAATCAAAATAATTTATCTTATATCTACTGTTGCCGGTTATTTCAATTATTAATACTATATATAGCCCTATATACATACGAAATATCTTTATCACCTATATTATTGCTAATGTAAGTTTATTAATATATTTTTTTTTTATGAACTTTTGACTCCTTCAAATTACTTTATGTCGTCTTTGGTATTCACAAGTTCACTTTTTATTATATTATAGCTCCTTCTGAGAACCTTTTTGACCTAAATTATAGATTAATTATTATATACGCCTAATTTTAGATTATGTCAATCACCAACTTCTGGTTGCTTCCTTTTATTTAGTTTTCTTTTTTCGATAGTTATGATTAAAATATTTCTAAGTTCTTATTTAAATTTAAAATATTAAGTAACTTTACTTAAGTAGCATGGTTTTTACATAATATAATAAGAAATAATAATTATATAATTTAATTATGTATTTAAGTAATTAACGTTTAAATACTGAAAATAATTAAAAGTAATTAATTAATTAAATAATTAAATAATATATATAATAATAATAATTAATAATTGTATATTAAATATATATTAATAATAAATATTAAAATTAATAATAAATTATTACATATATAATTATATAATAATTAATATATTAAATATATTAATCTAATTAATTTATATTAATCTGAACCCGAAGAAGAGATGGAAGTCTCATTTTACATATTTTTTATTTTGGTACTTAACTTTTGTGTAAAGTTCTCCGGGTATTTGGTCTTATACATGAAGTTTTCCTTCTGGACATAATTACCATGTTAATAATGTCGTTTATACATCAATAACTGAGCCCTTTTGATGTAATCTTAAAGTCATTTCCTGTTCTTTTCTCTGGCTCTTTTGCGTTTATGTCATTCTCCTTTGTGGTCCTATTTCAATGAAACCTCCTAAAATTTTAGAAATAGTTTTAAATTAAGGACAGTCGTCCAATGAATATATCTAACTTCAACGCGTTCTCTCCTCGCTCTACTTTCTTTCTCTCAAACAAATTATCGAGTTCACTGATAGTTCGTTAACAAAGAAGGTTGTGATGTTAAGATTGTTTTAATATGTTTAATCCTACTGTATCAGATATAGACGCTATAATTCTTTTACTTATATCTCTGTTTCAGTGTCTCTCAATGTCATCTGTGGTTTTTTTAATTATATGTAATGGAAATTTCTTTCTTTTCTCTCTCTTATGTTGCAGTCTTCCATGATTTAACATTTGCAGCGGGAGTTCAAGAAAGTGAAGTAATGTTTTGTTCCAGTATGCTGTAAATTGCGTCCGTATATAGATCGTATGATTCTATCTTACTGATGACCTAATATTATTATTACTACTACTCTGACTTACTTTTTGTTATAGGCGTTTTGTGCTTTTATCACACTATAGCTACTGACTATACTTATCTGCAATATACTAGGCTGACTAATTAGACATTGTTTTTCGTGAGGGCACATACATATTGAGTTAACACAATGAATAATTAAGTAATAAAATATAATAATATACAAGATATAAATAATATATATCAGAATCTTGATATATTAAGTTAATTATAATACATAAGAATAACAGTAAGCTACTACAGGAATTTATTTATCATATTAATTGATGTACATAATAATAATTGAATATTATGAGCGTTTAATAATACTATTTTATATATATAAATTCATTATTGTTATTATTTTGTATTGATTTTAATGAAAGATATATAAAATAATAAATTATATAATAATAATATATTTGATGCATATATATAATATATAATTAATATAATATTAATTATTTAGATTTCGTAATTTAAATCATATCATATATAACTTCATATCAACCGCTATGTTATATTTATTTTTATTTATATTATCATATTATTTGCAATTATATATATAATACATAAGTTACTATATTATATATTTTTCTATGTATTATCATACTGAGATAATATAATTGAGTAACATATGAGGAGTATGATATACATGATTATAATTAGTTATGGTATGTGACTGAGTGTCGAGGAGGTTAGGCAAGCACATATATATGAGATGTCATGGTGTCATTCGCTTGCTTATACTGAGCGTGGTGGCTTCTCCACGACCGCATATGAAGCGACTGAGCGGCTTTTCGTTGACGTCTTTTATTCTAGAGCGCTGCGATTGACCGGGGGATCGTTTTTTTATATAGCATGCTGTAATTGCTTTAGCCTTTGCAGCCGCTTTGTCGACATGATTATTTGGGCTCTTTCACGCTTTTTTTGGGCGTGCATCTTGACTGATTTCGGAGACCGAGGCAGCCGTGGTGGATCGCGGTTCAACCATGATGCGCAGTTTTGAGTATTGCCCGAGTATCTCGATGCTACATAGACCACGGTATTAGATATTTAGTTGAGCTACCTTCTGACTACATATTTTGTGTAACCCGAGATGTGTTCTATTCTTCTGGTCCAAACGCCGATTGGAGCGCTTTTGAGGCAGAGCTTCGCTAGGCATGGAGTTGTTCTGCGCGCGAGAGAGTTTCTTCTTCAGCGCTGCTGTGTAGCTGCGGTGAGCAGATTGACTCGATAGAAGAGGTGAAGTTTGCAGGAGGTAGGTCGAGCAGTTTGGCCACAGGAGGATGAGATCCGCTTTCTACTGTTAGTTCGGCGAGCCGTATTGGTATGAGTGAGGAGGTTGAGAGGCTGCTCAGGTACGTCGGAGTGTAGCACGTTTAGCACAGTTAATTTGGAGAGGTAGTACTACAGTATACGGAGGGGAGTGGAGCAGTTTTGCTTTTTTTCATGTAGAGAGTATGAGTAAGCAAGATTGTTGATTTTCGAGATAGCTTTTAGTGTTCCGCGTCCGTTTTTTCGTCTGGGTATGTGCAGCAGTTTCTCGATTGACGCAGTACTTGAAGCGCGTAGTTGGATTTGGCTGCTAGCGAGTTAAGGTTTATCCAGTTTATGCCAGGAGGATGGATTGCAGGCATTGTATGTTCTCATAGTGCTACGTGCCTGTCGTCGCCGCCCCAGCGCCAGATTTTGGAGCTCTCTTATATTTATTATATCATATTTTATTCTATCTCTATCCTAATCATATTTCATATATATTTATATACTTACTATTTTCATATTCTATAATTTTATTATATTTCCTTACTGACATACACACTTAGCACGGGGCTCGCTTGTTTACTTTCCACCATTACCTCTCCCCTTCTTTTTCAACTATTCTTGTTTCTCTTCCACTTTTCCACGCCATGCGCACATCCACCGCCTTACCCCCTATGGTCTCTACACTATTTTCTTGATGCCGTTTTTCGTTTTTTCCCTGCGACCTTGTTCTCCACTTGTATTAATTTACTGTTGTGTTTCTTCTGTTCTCATGCCTCCATCCAGCCCCCATGGCTCACCCTACCCACTCACTCACATGTTGGCGCTTACCCCCACCCCACACTTTCTTACTTCTGTCCAGTTTATGCTTTTCTAGCATCCTACATCCCACCTACACAGCTCTCTCTTTTAATCTTCTTGGGCACAGGTCCCTTGGTCTGACTGCTCCGACGCACCACCACTAGTTTTTTCTAATCTTTACTTAGGTCCTTGCACCCACTTTCTTCTCCTTCGTATCATAATTACGTTTTCACGACAACTGTTTGTCATTGAATCCACTCATCGATCTCCAGGCTTTTCCTTGCTTGGTCCGGGTTCCAGAGGTTCACATTTTTGGGTTCACTCTTCTTGCTCTTTCTGCCCCTGTCAATTTTCTGTTTTTTTTTTTTTTTGTTTTTTTTTCCTGTAATTTCCCTTTCTGGACTCATTTCCATATCATCGCTCTCTACTTCGCTTGGCGGCCTTCATCATCTATTACTCTTTTCTATATTTCTATCTCTTATTATATATCAGTATCTATTATATATCTATATCTATATCTTTATATCTATCTATATATATCTTATTATTTATACTCTCTTCTATATTTATCTATTCTTCGTATCTATCTCTCTATTATCTATCATACCTAACTATTCTCATATATTCCGTATCTCTTTCACAGTCCGCTCACTACCATCACCTCCTTGAACTGGCAATCGCACTTTCCCTTTGGCAACCACATGAGACTCCTCCTTCCTGCGCTGGCGCCATTGGCATGCGTCTGCTGTTCGTTACTGCCTCCTTCCATCTCGTCGGCACGGACTTCCTGACATTATCTCTATCTACACGTTTACCTTGTTTCTCGCCATTCACACGCTCAACTTGCTACTAGATTTTTTGTTTTCATTCCATTCTCACTTGGAATTCTACCTCTCATTTCATTGGGAGAGGTAGGCGCCACCCTCAGGCTACCATAATGCCTGGCCACATACAGGCTTCTTTCACACCGCACAGCATTCAGTAACCAGGCACACTTGCTCCGCTTCTGCATGCTTGCCTCTCTGCAGTATGTTAACGATCACTGCATATTTGGTACTGTTCACACTATCAGCTTGCCGCGCAGCAGATGCAGCCTCCCTCCACCACACTTTACTACCACGACGCGTGTCACATATTCATCTCTTTTCTCCCAACCCGTTGGTCACACTCGCTGCTTGTTTTTTTTTCTTTTTCTTTGGCATTTGGGCTTGACCCCTTTTGCCAGGCACTCTTTCACGCTCCATTTGGATTATTTCCACACTTCGCTTTTTATTTCCAATCTTATTGTAGGTTTCGGACTTCAACTTTTATTATTTATTTAGAGTCACATTTTCACTTTGTCTAACCCACTTGTGCAATTTTAGTCATTG
>JABUQX010025759.1:15000-17500 GCA_015478945.1 Trachelipus rathkii
TAAAAATCCCATTTCTTAAATCCACTTAGGAACATTTGTCCACACACACACACACACTATACATAATATATATATATATATATATTTTATTATATTTATATAATATATATTATTATATATATTAATATATTTATATATTATATATATATATATAATATTAATTATATATATATGGTTCTGTCTCGTTTTTCTTGCGTTTTTTCTCTAACGTCTAACTCATAAAATTTTAGTTAAATTTTTACAATGCAGTTTATATTTTTAAAATCTAGGGTAAAATAAATCTCAATTTATTTCAAAGGTGAAGCATTATAAATTTTAAATAGCGTTCTTTTTTATAAGAAAAAGTGTAATTTAATATATATCATATATATATTATATATATATATATATTATATTATATATTATATATTATATATATATAATATATATATTATATATTATTATATATATATATATAATATTAATATATATTATATATAATTATATATATATTATATATATTATATATATTTATATATATATTATATATATATATACTATATTAAGCTGGGTTAATTTTGGTTGGATAACCAAACATGGTCAAATTGGTGCTCCTTGGCTTCCCTGTAGTGGGACAAAAAATCATTTTGCATTTACTCAATGTCTCTAGGGGCCCAACTTTAGTTTTTTTTAAAAGGGTTTTGACATCGTTTTTTACTTTTTTTAGTCTGTTCTAAAGTTCTTTTGTTCTTCAAAATTTGTTTTTAATATACTAATTAAGAGCTATTTCTGTCTCATTTCGATCCAGACTATCTCGACGTTGAGATAAGTCCTGGACTCCTGTGGGTGCAGTGGTTTATTCTATTATCTGCAAGACGTACTCAGGCATGGTGCAACAAGGCATAAGAAGGCATGCAATCTTCGGTTATCCACACCCACTTTGTCGAAAATCAGCTACCACTGGCTGAGGATGTTTTAAGAGCCTACAAGTTCCATCAAGTAGTCAACAAAGATGCCAGTGTTACTCATCTAGCAAAGTTAGTGGCAACAGAAGTTAAAGGCATATACAATAAGCAGGCATTCCAACAATCTTGAAAGTGTTATAGTGAAAGTGAAGAGACTAATAGTGAATGTCAATGATTTGATGAAATATTCAAGAAATAAACAATCTTCTCTAACATATCAAGATAAAATAAAATCATTTTCTCGTCTCTTCACATTAGTGCGTGCAAGTGTGTTCATAATGGTATAGTTGAACGTAATCAATGTCAATGTCCCAATGAAAAGAAAATCCCTGTATTGGAATGGCAATTTTGGCTTGATCAAAACACTTTAAGACGCATGATAATAGGAAAGGTGGACAAGGAACAGAGAAAAACATGAAACTTCAGGAAAGAAAAAGGAAACGGTTGACATTTGAAAGTAAGATGAGACACAAAGATACGCAAAAATGTGTAAGTTCAGTTGAATTATCAGGCAGTGAGAGTGATGTGCTAGAAGAATCATTTTCCTTAGAATCAAAAGAAATGGAAGAATGTCACCCTCAAAATAGAAAAAAAGTATCCTGAGTTGTGTAAAGCATTAGAGAGGACAAATGTGAGCAATAGAGATGCATGTCTCATAGTTAATGCTGCCCTCAAGGACCTCGGACTTCTGTCACCAAAAACGTTGTTGATCCAAGTAAGTTACAACGCCAAAGAAAATACTGGAGAGACAAACAGTCAGAGGAGCATTTGCTGCCACACAGAGGTATGGTCTGCATTGGTTTCGATGGAAAAATAGATGAACACTTTTCGATACTGGAGGTGTGCGTAGAAAAGTTAGAGAAGAACATTACGTGCTAGTGTCTTTCCAGATGCATGTTACATCGATCACGTTAGTCCTAACTCAGGAAGATCTCGAGATGTATTTAATGAAATTCTGGGTATTATTGAACGAACAAGATCTACAGAGCTTTAAGAGCAGTGATTTGCGATGGAACTCCTGTGAATACGGGTAACAAGAATGGAATAATCACACTGTTTGAGTTACATCTTAAAAGACCACTTCAATGGCTCATATGCATGTTGCATTTTAATGAACTGCCACTCAGGAAGTTATTTAGTGTTGTTGATTGGAAAACTGGCCCATCGTCACATGAAGGACCCATAACCAAACTGCTCTCATTTGATCCTCAGACCAAACCCATCATTAATTTTCAACCAATTCCAGGCTCTGTAGTTGATGTTCCTGAAACGTTACGAAAGATTAAGTTCTGACCAGTCTGTAAATTTACTAAAAATCGTTATTATTCAGCAAGGGTACAAATGCCAGATCATATAATAATGCGGTATTTGAAAAACTGCAAACAGCCGGGGTGGCCTTAGCCATGCAAGGTGGCTAAACTAAAGCTAACAGAACTTGGTTGTTGTACGTTTCAACGAAATCGCATCTGATGACTGAGGCGTTTGGTAGCGACTTCGTAACTGAACTTCTATGCGCCATATGGTTCTTATCCGTCCATCCTTCTGTCAAGATGGTG
>JABUQX010025759.1:27500-30000 GCA_015478945.1 Trachelipus rathkii
ACACCTAAACCTCTTATCTATTTTCTTGTGTCCGCTAACATTGAACGTAATGCATTCTCAGGATGAGCAAAGTACGAGTTGTTTTTTTAGTACACGCTCCATAATCATAGCATGTTTTTGTCTACGTAGGTGCATCAGGTACCAAAAATAACGTACATCATCATTTGCCTTTGGATGTGGCTTTATCCAAAACCACCCTGGTGCGTAAATTTTCGTTATTATAATTATTAGATTTTGAAGAGCTTTGTCTGGAAGTTTTGTGGATACGTATAACCGTAAGATCCTGTTTGATTTTGTTAGCCATCTGACATGACGAAGGGTGCCTGGAGATTTCTTGGCTAATGATGGCGATATATTCCCTGATTTTATACTAATACACATTTCATACAAATATTTTTGGTCAGTGCTAATTTGCTTAACGATACCTTTGGGGATCTTTTCAAGGTTGCTGCTTACAAGTTCAAAATCAACTATCTCCAGCTTATTTACATCTTCTTCAATTTTATTTCAATGGTTTTTAGTCCTGATGTTTGTTCATCAGTTGCCATCGAATATGTGCTGGAATGGAAGTTCATTTGCATGTAAGAAGCAAATTAACCACTGTATCGGTCTTTCCATATATATTTCAATCATTCTCAAAACTCCACCAACTCTTCCAGTGTTAACTGGAGTCCCATCGCAAAGAATAGCTTTAAGGGAAATCTCGCTATTAGAATTAATTAAGAAAGTTATTTCATCAGTAATAAATACATCGGACCTTGCCAGAATAAATTTTCTTAGCATGTATTACGAAAAACCAATATTTTTATTGATACCTCGTTTTGAGCTAAAAAAGTGATTGCTTTAGCCAGATTATGACACTTCTTGCTCTATGTTACGCTGCGTGGTCGTGTTGTTTGGTATGCAATATTTAGGAATCGTAATTAATGCTAGTAGTATCACTATTGGTACTATACTTTTGAGTATGTAAAATTTTATTACTTTCATTTATTTTGTTTCAGGATGAAATTTGTCGTATAAAGCAGCCAGTAATAATGGAAGGGGTACTACAAGTTCAGATGCCACCATCAAAGAGGAAACGGAGCAATAGTATTAACTACAGTCTCTGTGTGTTGTATCAAAAAAGGGGAAATGAACCACTTATCTTTGAATCAAAATCCTCAAAGCAACTTCTAGAAGCCCTTGTCAAACGAAGTATAAGTTCGGAGACAAAGAATTTCAATGTTCATACAAGTTACTTTTTGATATAGACGAACTGACAGAAAAAAAATAGTCGTTGGTATTTAATCTTTGTTATAGGAAACGTGACACTCACAAAGTGCAACTAGCAAGATTTGGAAGCCCATAATATGAAAAGGACCCAAGAAGAATTGGCATCCAATAAATGAACCTTCTGCAAGTAACACACGAACACCATTCACAAGATCATGCGGTGAAAGAACAGAATTTTTTTTTTTTTTTCTGTAACAAATCAGACTCCAGAGAACCTCAAATGTTCACAGTTCCAACCAATAACGCCGGGTAGGGGGTACGGGGGCACTGTATAGACAAATCGTGAAAAACCCTTATAATTAATGTGAATATATATATATATATATATATACCGTATATATATATATATATATATATATATATATATATATATATTTGTTATACATATAATTCTAAAGAATCAATTTAATATATATATATATATATATATATATATATATTAGTGATGCAGGTAACATCCGCATCCGCATCCGCATCCGCGGAGCATCCGCACATTATTTAAGATCCGCATCCGCATCCGCATCCGCGCTTTGCCCTGCGGATGTTGACGCGGATGTTTATTGTCGAGATTTGATAAAAAATTTTATAATAAAAATACTTAAGATGAATCTGAAAATGGAAATGAAGACTGGAAATGAGTTGAAAGGCAATTCCAAAAACGGCTTAATATTCCATATCTTACTGTTATCAATGACGTTCCACTTGTGGAAAAGCACCCTTCATATGATGGAAAGAATGGTAATTGCTTTCAACTAACCTTTGTTTGTAGCGCCAGTTTCGTGTTCCAAAGTTACATTCTACTACATGTGCAAATGACATCCATATCACAACTGCATTAAGCTATTTGAAACATTTGAAGAAATTACCAAAATAAATCAGCGTCTCCACAGCTTTTTGTCTCCGATGTACTGCCATTATCTCAATGCTAAAAAAGCATTTTGAACCATCTTCAATGAAAATGATGAAGAATGAAAAATAAAAAGAATGATGTAATAAAATTAGGGCTAGAAAAACGCTTTGTTTCGTGGAAATCGATGACCTTCATACTATTGCAACTACTTAGATCCCGTTATAAAGGCAAGTATTTTGTAACACACAATATTAGAACAGTTAAATCGTCACTGTTGGGTTGCAGTTGCAAAACTATATCCACCTAATTAAAGGATAAAAACGAAATTCTACCAGAACCAACACTTCTAAACAAGTTAAATCAAATACAGCGTTCACT
>JABUQX010025759.1:50000-70110 GCA_015478945.1 Trachelipus rathkii
GTTGTCTAATGTATGCTAACTGTTTGCCCCACATTACATGCTTGCTATCAGGAAATTCACGCATTCAAGAAACGCTGAATATGAATGATTCTGCAGAATATCGATTGAATCTTCTTAAATTCACTAGATGTACAGAAACCGTCTACTACTTGAAAACAATGCGTCCGAAAGCTGCTTACCTAAATAAATCTATCTGTAAACAAATGTTATGTTGCTAACGTGAACTAACATATGTACTCCATAGATCAGTATCGATGAAGTGAAAAAATATCTTATGTATAACGATGAAAATGACTGGTTTCAGTGGAAAGATTTAGCATTTTTAGATTCTAAGCCTATGTAAAACTATTTGTATTTGATGATGAACATTGATCTTATTATTATTTACCAATTATTATTATTATTATTATTATATATTATTTTATTATATATTTATTAATTATTAGATTATTATTATAATTATAATTATTATTTTGAATATTATTATATTTAATTATTATTATTATTATATTATTATTATTTTATTATTATTATTATTACCTGTTTGTTTATTTTTTGTTTTTTTGTTTGGCGAAGCCTCATTTCATGTCAAATTTGGCCTGTATAGATCGCCTTGTGTACTATTATATCATGTGAAGCCTGTTTATTGTATTCTTTTTTTTGTTTGTGTTGTTGTTGTTAGAATATATACCCTTTGAACTGATATGGTAGAAGTGTTCTGCGTCGTTATTTGTTTGGCAGAGGCATCTTTGATTTTCGATTCATTATCTTTAAGGATTGTTTATACAGTCTATTTTCTTCAGTAGGATACTTTTCGCTGCTGCTGAACGATGACATTCCCCGATCTCTACGTTGTTGTTTGAATCTTCACGCGCGACCTTTTCGTTATTCCCCAACGATGTTTTTATATTTAATCGTAAACGAATGGCGACTGCTACAGTTGCTTGTTTTCCTGCCAGAGAGTCAAATAATAGCCTTTATTCGTTGTTTGCTGCCATGATGGAATCATCAGATTACGACATGCCAGCGCATGGCGATAGAGGCATAAGTGTTGTTATCATTGGATCACGCGCGATAGTGAATAATCTAACTGGGCAAGACAGCGTAATGGTTCAATTAGATAGACGTGTGCCCTCACTGCATGCTGACAATCATTAAAACCCTTGATGAACGCAACTACTGGAAACCCATCGATCGTATGACCTTCTACCGCTACATGCTATAGGTTCACAGTTCGAACGTATGAAATATTACAGCTTGATTAAATAAAAATGAATTAATATCGCATCTTAACGATGTTGACATACTCGAGGCCTTAATACATATAGCTCACCGGCGTAATCTATTGATAATTACACCGAAACGTGGTTCCCCGTATAATGCGAGCATATACAGGCAATGTTTAATTAACTATCAGCTTGGAATGAGGTTTACTTCTCTCCCTTTTTATCTATGTATGAGAGAATGAATGCTGTTGAAAATCAAAATATGCTAAAAAATGGTTAATGTGCGCTGAAGGCATTTATATAACTTTACATCCTTCAAAAGGTGTGTGAGATCTTTATGTAGAGATAATATAGAACTTACCCAAGTTATGTTGAAGCCTATGTTCTCTGATTAGATGATCAATTATTTATTTAAAATAAACAACTATTTTTTTATGTGTATATGTTTTATATGTTTTATATGTTATTTATGTATTTATATAACTTCTTTTCAACGAAATTATATGTATAAAATGAAAACTATGCTTTACTTCCGCCCGTATGTTCACTTATTGACTAAGTTGTTAATTCATAGTTGTTATTCGTCTGCCGTTTTGGTGTTTAATGATGTTATGATATAGTTTAGCCTATTACACGAGCGGTAAAACTTTTCTTTGTTTGTCTTCTTTACCCAGGTAGGTATTGATTGATGGTTTAGGTAAGGCCTGATAATTATTTTAGCTTTAGATTATGTTTTAATGCTTGGGAAAAGTTAACATTGTTCTGTTGGAGATATGTATTGATAAAGTGCCCGAAATGCGCCTTTAGATGTTTTTGCATGCCTTGGTTAGTTACTTTATTACTGCTGAATAAGTGTGAACCATTGTTAACTGTTAACATTTTATTACTGTTAAGATGTGTGCAGGTTTGTCCTTGGGGCTATGTATCTTAGTTCAGCTGGATGCGTATGTTAGTTTTTAATGCGGCAAAATTTTTGTGTCGTACGTCAACATATATTGATTGACTTTTGTATAAAGAACTTGATTTAGTTATGTTTATCCAAAGTGATATATCGAAAATGTGGACATGCAAACAATAGATCACAAAGATCAACGGAGATGGACGGAGGGTGGTTGGATGAGTGGTTTGCTTTACTGATTACTGATTTAGCTAGTCTTGAAACGATACAAATGTTTACTAAAAAAATATGACTGAAATCAATAGATCAGAATAGAATCACGGAAGGACAGGAGCCGGTGGTGTTGAGATGGTGGTTTATTTACTGATTTACAACTGTAAAAACAGAAAAAATTCAATTTACTAAAAAATAATGACATGAATCAATAGATAATAGTATGCATAGATCTAGTAGCATCGAGGAGGGTACTGGGGAGGGTACTGGGGAGTGTGCGTTTGATTTACTGATTTATGGGCGCGGGAAAACATGACAATTTTACTAAAAATTGTGACTTATAGATCAATAGATCAATAGCATCAATAGATCAATAGATCAATCAGATCTATGAGGCTGCGACCAGGGAGGGTGGTGTGGATTGTGATTGATATTTACCTGATTACTGATTTACTGCTTAGGCGTATGTAAAAAGGACAAATTTTAGTTAACAAAATTTGACTGTGAATTCAATAGTCAAAGTAGATCAAATAGATCAGATAGATCAATGGAAGGGCTATGAGCGAAAGGTTGTTTTGAGTTACTGATTTACTGCTTTAGTTAGCGTATGTAAAAACGTAAATTTGTAATTTTAAACTATAAAAAGAATAAGAAATTTTTAATTATTATTTATTCATTATTTTTTCTGATGGCTTCTGAACAGCTTAATTTTGCAAAATCTACTCAGACCCAATACTGTATAAAGAACACCAATATTGATTGTTTATACGAATGTTTATTAATCGGCACCGCACGGGAGCCAACCGTAGCCGGAGCCAACTCCTCAGAACCCAATAACTCTTTCTAAAAATTCAATTCTGAATTCTTGATCACCCAATTTTCAGCATATTACGAACAAATTTTTTTTAGGGGTTGTGTGCTGTGCAGCGCGCGTGCAACGCTCAAGCGCTACGCTAATTCGTCGTGCTACGACGAGATTACGTCATCGACGCTCAGCCTAACTCGTCTTAAGCCTTATCTTCGGTCGCCCTAGATCCCGCAACAAGGGCCGCGTAAGCGCCAATATTCATGCAGTCGACCTCCCCTTGGGGGTTTTTGTGTTGGTTTGGGGTTAGGGCGCCGACCACTCTATATACATCCTAGAGACTTGAAATTTAACCTGCTTTCGAGCTCCCTTAACACATACAAATTATATTCCACAGTTTGCAAGCCCCAATACCCTTTACTTTTCGCAGAAATCGGCTGGCCCACGACCAAATGGCTGCAATACTACTTTTCTAAGTAGCATTTGCCTAGAATACCCACCCCCCAAGAATAGGGCAATATCGCGTTAGGTGGATAATCATTTTTACATATAAATTTTTTTTTATCAGGCATTATTTTTTTTTAAAATTTTTTTTTTTTTTTTTTTTTCACATATATTATTTTGTGACAATGTTTTGGCTAGTAAGGATGAAGCAGTTATTGAAATAGTGAAATCTTGTTATGAGGAAAACATCTCTCCAGCATCAGAAGCAAAAAACGTTCTGTGTTCATCTGAAGAATAAGAAGTCGATATAATAATATAATAATAATAATAATATAATAATAATATTATATAATAAAATAATATAATAAATAATAAAATAATAATAATAATAATAATACGATTATAAAGTATAGTTTGATAATAAAAATAAAAAAGTGAAATATTTTAAATTTTGAAATAACAAATTTATAAAAAAATTGAAATAAATAATGTTCTTGAAAAATACAAATTTTTTTTTTTTTTTTTAAATGAGTAATTTCCAATAATTGAGAAACTTTCCCCAAAATCTGATGGGTTATGAATGCAAAATTTATTAAATAGATAAAAATTTGCTTGTCAGCGAGAGGGAATTTTTAATAAGTCTGTTTAGTTCTTTCGATTTTGAATTGAATATAAATACATATTTCAAAAATTAAATTGAATAATAATAATATTAATCCTTAACTTTGTCAACTCGTTTGTGAAGCTTATTTTAAGAGTGTTAGAATGGCAACAATATTTAAATTTAATATAAATTGAAAATATCTTCGTTTTCCAGAAATATTTAGGATAAACTTTGATTTCATGAAATTTCTCCTCTATTTCTTAGAAACATTTTTATTATCCTTCATTTTTTTATTTCTAAATCTGAAAACTCTTAAAGTATCATTTTTAGGGGGGACAAAGAGGAGACCAAATAAATAAACAAGGATCTTTTTGTGTGACACTTTCAAATAATGTTATAATGGGTAGGGGAGTGTCAAGAACGAGGGATTTTCAAGGAGGACAGTCAGTTAGATTCCGATAGTACATGAAGCAGATCGTTTTAGGAAAACTTTAAAAATGGTTCATTTTAATATTTTACAAGACCTAAAACTTAATTTGAAATGTAAACCTTGGATATAAAAAAATTTTATTCTTTATCATCAGCTGATATAGATGAAATTAAACTTTAATCTAAAAAGACTAAAAGCTAACTCGAAAATCACGATTTAATCATCCAGATGTTCAACCAGCTTCGTCTTGTCTTCTAGATGTTAACCCAGCTTAGATATTATTTTTTAAATGTTTATATTATTATACCTAGTTAATTTTTTATTTTATTATATTTATTTATATTTTTTTATGTTTTATTTTATATTTTAAATTTCATATTTATTTTATATTTTATAATATATTCTATTTTATGCGTGTTTCATAATTCTTTTTTATATTTCCATTGAAGTATCATGAAAAAAATGTTATTAAGCATTTATGTAACATTATGCTTTTTTTTATTTTATTTGGATCTTATTATTAAGATGTAAACCAATTGTTCCAGTAGTACATATCAAAATTGCATTCATTTAAACATAAGAAAATTTTGCTAATTTATAGGAACAAATCAGGCTTTTATATATAATTAAGATATATACTAAGTGATATTTATTTCTCTCTCCTTCTCGGTCTCTCTCGCTCTCTCTCTTCTCTCTCTCTCTCTCTCTCTCTTCGCTCTCTCTATAGAAAAGATATACTGCACTGTAATACCTATAGAAAAGATATACTGCGCCAACGTCACGCCGCAGAGATAGAGGGTCAAGGGAGTTTGAAAGAAGAGGACAGTATATTAGTCTCTTAGCTTTAGACTCAACTCTATCCAATAGAAGGGTGGAGTCGGAGTATCCCCAAATGTGAGAACAGTACTCCACACAAGG
The DNA here is from genome assembly GCA_015478945.1 of Trachelipus rathkii. Lineage (NCBI taxonomy): Eukaryota > Metazoa > Arthropoda > Malacostraca > Isopoda > Trachelipodidae > Trachelipus > Trachelipus rathkii. The sequence goes on from JABUQX010025759.1 coordinate 55,539, forward strand.
GAGAATAAGGCTCTAATATAATTGAAGTAATTGTTCAGAGGAAAATATTCCCGCAACTTTAACAGAACTCCCAGCTTCTTTGAGACCACCCTAGCAACCATTGTAATGTGAGCTTTCGAAGACAATTTGTTGTTTATGTTGAGACCAAGAATGTTTGTGTTATTCCCAGGTAAGACGTTAGAGCTGTCGAAGAGAATAGGAAAGTAGGAGGTATTTTTGAGAGGAAGATGCAAAAAGTTGAGTTTTTCAAAGAGTTGAATTTTACAAGGTTGCGATGACCCCACCGGGAAATCCCATCCAGATTGGCAAGAATAGAATTGGAAAGCTGAAGATTGGATTGGGTGGAGTCTAAAGCTAAAAGGTTAATAAACTGCCCCTATTTTCTAACTCCCTTGACTCTCTATCTCCGCGACGTACCATTAGTGCTCTATCTCTTTACTATAGTGATTGAGGGAATTGACCTCTGGTACTCCGTCACCATTGAGTCTCCTTCGTAGGACAAGTGGTGCCCTGCTTTCTCGTGAATTATGTGTGAATATTGAAAACTCCAGGCTTGCTATTTGCGGTTCCTCCTTCTTTCCAGCCGCCTCTCTTCTAACTCTCTGCATTTATCTGATTTTCCTGATGTATTTAATCTTCCTCTCTTAAAATCCTCCGTCTGCGATCACGTCAAAAATTTGCGCTAGACTTGGAATTGGGTTGGTTTTTCCATTTTATTATTATTATTATTATTATTATTATTATTATTATTATTATTATTATTATTATTATTATTATTATTATTATTATTATTATTATTATTATTATTATTATTATTATTATTATTATTATTATTATTATTATTATTATTATTATTATTATTATTATTATTATTATTATTATTATTATTAATATTTAAAGTGTCAAGTAGACTTGTTCATTCAACTATTCTGAATGAAATATAATTTGATGAGTTATAAATCGGTAGTCACAATGTTATATATATATATAATATATATTATATAAATATATATATATAAATATATTTTAAATAAAATATAAATATATTTAATTAATATAATAGAATGCATATATATATAAATATATATATAATATAGTAAATTTATATTGAATAAAAAATAAGTATTATATATATATATATATATATATATATATATATATATTATATATAAATATCTATAATATATATATTATATATATATATAAATAATATATATATATATATATAATATATATATATATATAGTAATTACTATATATATATATATAATATAATAATATATATATAATACTATAATATATAATATTTACTGCTATATATATATATATATATATATATATATATATATATATATATAATATATAATATATATATATATATATATATATTATATATATATATATATATATATATATATATATATATATATAATATATATATATATATATATATATATATATATATTTTATTCTATAATATATATATATATATATATAATTATATATTAGTATATATGATATATATATTATATATATATATATAAATATATATAAATATATATATATAGTATAATATATATCTATATATATATATTGTGACTACCGATTTATAACATCAAATTATATTTTATTCTGAATAGCTGAATGAACAAGTCTGCTTGACACTGTAAATTATGTAACACCTTTATTTATTCAATAGAAAAGAATAGGCAGCCTTTAAATCATTATTGCCAAGAATGAATCAACAACAAAAACGATTTTGTTTTCTTTCTTTTCAACACGTTTCATATCGTTTAATAAATTTTGATTGTCAGGTGTCGATTCGAAGAGTGTTAATTTCCTCTCTTCAAAAACCCTTGAACAATCTAAATTTATACAAAGTGTTTACCAAGCAATATTCAAATTTAAAATAGCCTCAATAGCCTCTCTTTAAACTCTATAGCCTCTCTTATAGGTAAATATAAATAGCTTAAGTGAGGCTACAAAGTTTACTTTATACTATATTTTATTTTAAAAAACTCTATAGCTACTATTTTATGTAATTTATGTTTGATTTAAAATTGTTAATTATTATTAAGGTTTATATATATATATATATATATATATAAGATATATATATAAATTATATATTATATATATATATATATATATATAATATACACAAAATATATGAATATATATTAATATATATTATTATAATTATATATTATATATATTTATATAGTATTAAATTTTATATATAATATAATATATATTATATATATATATATATATATATATATATATATATATTAGGCTGGGCCAAAAAAAAATTTTTGAAAAACTTTTGTCTCACCCACAGATATCATGAGGCTTGTTGAAAAAATGATCTATGCATATTTGCAGCAAAACATAATAGTAGTTAGTAGTGCCACAAATTACATTTAATTTTACACATATATTAGCATGTGAGAAATACAAAATTTATTAATTGTTTTTTTATTTATATTTTTCAGAGCATATATTAGCTGAAAATAAATTAATAGGTGCATTTTGTTGATCACTATATTAAATGCATAACTTGAAACTTATGATAGACATATAGAAATATCATAAATCTAAAGCTAAAATAACAATACTTTTCCGGAACAGCCCTAGCAAACGCGATTTCCAGGAACGGCCCCAGCTGGCCCTCTAGCATTTCACGATGTTCAAGCTGGAGAGTGGAGATACTCAATCTTGTGTGAACCACTGAAGAGTGAGCGCTATTATCTCAGTGTGTGTCAGTTGTCGGTGCTTTCAGACCTTTTGGAATATAGTCATGTTAGGTTCAATTAAAACGAAAAGTAAAACAGAAGTATGGCTTATTGGAGAAATAATTGACGAAATTAAAACGACAAAACTAACGTCAAATGGTGATATTTTAAGACGGCTTTTCTTAATAACACAGTCCAAGAAGAATGTAAAAGAAGCTTGTAACATTGTATGTTCAGAGATATATGAAACATGGGATAAATAGAAAATACCAACTAGAGAGAAACAACACGTAATAGCAAAGACGCAGAAGAAACAAGAGCAACCTAGAACCCTCCAGAGAACAAAATCAAGACGAGATCAAACTCAAATAGCAAAGGAAATTTCATTCAAAGATTCATTAAATGATTTGTTTGAAATAGTTCACGCTAACGCACTGAAAATGATACACAATGAAGAAGATCATACATTTCTACAGGCTCAAAGAGAGAAAGGTAGACGAGATTATATAGACCGTGTTGACAAGAAAACAGCAAAGAAAGATTAGGAAAACCGTAAGAGAATTAAGCAAGAAACACAACGAATTGAAGCAGCATTGTATAGAAAAGAGAATTTTTCAATTTTTCAGCTTACAGGCATCTCAAGCGAGTCAAACAGCGCAGAAGACGGCAGGGATGAAGTCAAGCCTGGTCCGTCTAATCCTCAAAAATAAAGAAAAGTAAAAGTGAAAAAATTACCACACCTGACTTTGTGGCAGCATTAGACAGAACGAAGAGGAGTGACTGTAATGCAATGAGAGTAATATCAGCAACAGCTTCAATCATTGTAAAAAAAATTAATGAGATAATCATAAGTTGAGCTACTCTGCAAAGAGAAAGGGTAAAATTTAAAAAAGAAATAGATAATAGTATGAAACAATCATTTACTACAGATGCGCCTCTTACAGTCCATTGGGCTGGCAAATTAATGCCTGATTTAATTGGCACCGAAAATGTAGACAGATTGGCTGTGTTAATGTCTGATGGTGGCAAGTCTAAACCTTTGGGAACACCAAAACTAATGTCAGGTATCAAATAGCAGCAGCAGTTGTGGAATGTCTTGAAGATTGGAATATTAAAGAGAGAGTTAAGGCCATGTGTTTTGACACCACTGCTAGTAGCACTGGTTCTAAGAAAGGTGCATGAGTGTCAATAGAAACAAAACTAAACAAAAGTCTTCTTTGGTTTGCTTGCAGGCATCATGTTAATGAAATAATAGTGTCTGATGTATTTCAGAAGTGTTTTGGTGCTTCATCTGGACCAGAAATTCAATTATTCAAGCGTTTTCGAAATTCATGGAAGACTATCAAAATATGAAGCACACAGTGCAAGTCTTCCCTGGAAAAAAGCTGCGCTTATTTTTTCCCAAGAAGAGTTGAAATGTCATCATCCTCGTGGGATTACAAAGAACTTTTACAACTAGCAATGGCATATTTAGGAGGTGACACGGCAGCCATCAGCTTCAAGCAGCCCGGAGCAGTGCATCGAGCACGATGGATGGCAAAGGTGATTTATTCAATTAAAATTGTGCTTTTCAAGCTACAATTTAAAATAACCAAAAAAAAAAAGTGAAGCGATTTGCATTATTTGCTGTGCAGTACTACATTACTAACCAGGGTTGGCATTCTTTAACTGCATCTATTGCTTCACGCAAGGATTTAGAGTACTTGCAATGTCTCCAAGTATGTGAAAATAAAGAACTTGCTTCTGTGGCCAACAGGGCTCTTGGTCATCACCTTTGTATCTAAGTGAAGAATTGGTATTCCTTGCTTTCATGGATGAAGGTATTTCTCTAGACCTGAAGAGAAAAATGACGTCGGCATTGCAGAAGCCTGGCTCATAGCCTCCAGGGAAACGGTACACACTGGGAGAAAAAGTGGACATCTCAGACAAAACTTTAGCTGACTTCGTGACTGAATCCAGCAGACTTTTCTCTACAAAGTTGTCGTTAGATTCCTCTTTCTTAGAAGTAGACCCGTCAGAATGGAATGAACGAGGTGATTATCAAACAGCAAAAGAATATATTAATACTTTGAATGTCTCCAATAACAATGCAGAGAGAGCTATAGCCTTCATTGAGTGCTACAATAATCATTTTACCAAAAATGAAGATCAGCTTAAGTACTTTTTACAGTTTGTTGAAGGTCACAAAGATAAATATCTAAATACAACAAAATATGCATTGAAGAAAAGCATAAAAAAAGAATAAAAAATAACTAAGCTCATTGCAAAACACTGTGGAATAAGCCTCCTGGGATACCACGTTAAAAAAACACGCCTTTTCCAATTACCTCAAGGGTGGTATGGGAAAACTGAGAAACCTAAAACTTTGTAGGCTTTGTGGCACCACTAAAACTCGTTCAACAAACATCAGATTTGTAACAATGTTTCATAGCTAGCTTCACAAGCGCAGGTGAAGACCATGAAATTAATAATATGAAAAACCACCCCTATACAACTGGGCAGCTTAATATATTATATAACTATATATATATATATCAATAATATATATAAAATATACTATTATATATTATATATAATATATATAAATATATATCTATTATATACTATATTATACTTATAATATTATAAATATTATATATATGATAATATACTATATATAATATGTATATATATATATATATATTAAACAGGTTTTTTTAGAATGTAAACAGCAATAAAAAAATAAGTAAAATTGAATATTGAGAGTTCTGAGATCAATAGCGACATCTACACAAAATATTTTCATTGAACAGCTTGTCATACCTAACTTGGGTAACTTTATCCTATAATAACAAAGTCTGTGCCTTCAAGTACTTATAACCAATCTTATAATAATCTTAAACGTATAACATAACATAACATTATTAACAGTTTTAAAAAGTGTTAAAACGTGCTGAGTAAGTATCAACTCCTCAATAATAGTTTTACCTCAAAGATCCTCCAATGATTGCCGCGATAAATAATCCAGGAAGGCCGGAAAACAGAATTTAAACATACAAAATAAGTTATTATTTCTTCTTGTGTCTTTAGATATCCCCAAAGCCATGAGTCGCATACAGGTATTAACATTAGCATACAAGTCAGCATGCAAAAATAGAAATTTATTAGCAAACTTTATTCATTTATGTGCTAATCTGAGAAATTTTATATAAAATTATTGTATCTTAAGTTATGTTTATTTATATTTTTTTTATATATCTGAATAAACTTATATATATAATATATATCACTATATATATTATTTTATATAACGATATATATATATATATATATATATATATATATATATATATAAGTATACTGATTATAAAATTTATATCAAATAATTTATAATATTTTATTTATATAATATTCTATATTCCGATATCTCAATAGCAAAAATATTGTAAGAAGTACTTTGATGCAGGAGGTTGAGTCGTCACCTCTCATACGAAGGACGCTGGTTCAAATCTCGAGTAGCAGTTGAGTTTATCTTACCTGAGGCAAGAATTAAACGCGAACACGTCGTGCCGGTTAGGATAAGCTGCCTTAAAGTTCGATTCCTGTGGTCCCCCCGTGTTACCTGCATAGGGATAAAGCACGTTAAAGTAGTTCTATACTAGTATATTAATACAGTATCATATATATAATATATATATATATATATATTTATTATATATATATATTATATATATATATAATATATATATATATATATATATATATTATATATATATATATAATGGGCGTAGCAGATTTCATTAGGCAAAGGTGAGTGATATATTTATAGTATATTATAATAAAATTTATAATATAATATATATTATATATATATATATATATATAATAATTATATAATATAAAATTTATATACGCAGATTGATGTAGGGGCTGCAAAAAGACTTGATGTTTTCCTTGCCCACATGATCACTTGACGGATGTGGGTGGAAACTCCAAATTTTCCTTATTAAGGACCAAATGTATCATAGATAAAAAAAAAAAGTTATTTTGGTATAAAACAAATAAAATAAGTCTACAACGTTGTAATTAATTGTTTATGAAAAAGGTAACGAAGTAGACTTAAAATTACTAAAAAACATTACTTTTCTGACGCAATAAGGAACACTATTAGGAGCGCAGCAACCAGAACATAAGAAACGCAGCAAAAAAAGAATAAGTGCCTGACGGTATTTTCTGAACATCTAGTCTATAAAGAGAAATGAAAGAGTTAAAGATACAGGAAACAAAATACAGAAGGTTCCAATAACAGAAGAGTAATATACACAAGAGAATGAATTTGCTTTATGTTGTGGGGATAATGACATGATAGTAAAGTAACAAGTGACTACAAAGACTTACGCAGACCAACAAACATATTGCGAGATAAAAGCAGATCCAGCAATAATATATGAAAATCAGCGATAATTGGCAGTCAGGCTATGTGAAAAACTAATACAAAATATCTGGTCATACAGATATCCAGAGCACTGCAATTAATCAAATATATTTGTAATGAATAATGTAGTCCAACGCGTTCAAAATTAAAGCAGGAATTGGCAATATACCGAAAAATGCATAAATGAAATGTAGGTCATTATGTTAGCCGAACAATATAAATAAAAGCTAGTTCCATGTATCGATTGCTCGTCATCCTTTGACAATTTTAATTTAACCCATTACAACCAATATATAATATCAAATTTGCATATGAAAATTAGACCAAGACTATGAATATTTTGAAAGTACATCGAATTTCACAAAGTATTTATGCAATATATGATGGACGAATAATTATCTTAAATAAGAACGAGTGAGATCTCTGAAAAAGTATATTAGTCATTATATTAGGGAAATAGATAGTTATCGAACTTCTAGAATAAATGTTGATAGAGTCAAATAATGCCAAATTAACCGCATGACTACACAATGAAAAAAATATACTTTAATATAATAGTTAATTCTGCAGATCCTATTGAACTCAAGTGTAATATTTTACAGACGTTGACTGCGCAAGAAGTAAATAACCACAACCTGAACAACAACATAGACGACAGGATTCAAATACCCTTACCTTTTCCTGAAACAACATCAATCGTTTGACAATCCTCTTAACCAATACAACAATACTCAATCAAAGATTTCACACCCCAGAATATATCAATAGCAACCAGTCATTATTGCATATCGAAAACCTTAATCCAATACATAAGAAAAATATCAGACTTTGAGCATGACAAGATCCGCAAATAAGGTCAATCTCAAATAGAACCAAGATAGCTATGACCACACACGTATTATTTCTAGCACATAAAAAAAACAAAAAAAACAAAAGAAAAAACAAGAAAAGTAAAGACAGAGTCAACCCCTAACAACCGCACAATATTTAAGAGACAATTCACAAAATATTAAAAGTAATATTGAATCAAATCAGAAAGTCGAGATGCAATTACTTTACATGCCAATGAAAAATGAATTACATAATATCAATTCCACAATCACCACTATTCTAATTCGAAAATTATTAATCTTTAAATTATGAAATAATTTCACATAATATCAAAAATTGACCACGAGTCTAAGAAAGCTTTGAAGGTGCCGGCAAAAATATAGTATAAGTCTTCAAAATACAGATATAATAATTATGACTTTATTTCTGCAGTTGTTTTTTGATGTGCTGTCTGCAACTGAATATCAGTTGACACGCCTTCCATGATTGTGATTTAGCAGCTTTGTAGCTGTCCCTAATTACCATCAACTGCCATGTATTTTTTGCTTATTCATGCATAGTTTCTGTAACGAGTGTAAAGAGGCCCCAAACCCATCAAAGTCTTGCTATAAATTATATATAATATATATATATTATAATATATAAATATTAATTCTATAATATTATATATTAATATATAGATATATATATATACACTAATACTACTGCTATATATATAATAATTATATTGATATATATAGTGATTATATATATAATATTAGTATATATAAATATTATATACTATATATAATATTATTATAATATACACTATAATATATATATATATATATACTACTATATATATATATAATAATAATCATATATATAGATATGAATATATAATATACTATAATAATCATATATATATAATATATTATATAAATATATATATATATATACCTATTATATGATGATAATAATATTATTATATATATTATATTATTAATAAGTTATGTATATTATATATAAAATATAATACACAGTTTAATCCAGACAAAGGCCTTATACATTATACTTATATATATATATTTGATTATATATAAAGTATATATATATAATATATCGTATATACCTATATTAAGCCTTATAATAGTACTGCAAAGATAATAATGATAGTATTAATAATATAATTTTACGATATTGATATATATATATATATATATAATATATATTATTATAATAGACTATTATAGTGATTAGTATAATATCATATATAACTACATATAATATAGGTATGTCAATAGTGATATCATATAATAATATAATATATAATATATTTGATATACATAATAACTATATTATATATATATTAGTATATACTATATATATATTACGTAGCATATATATATATTATATATACTATATATATAGATAATAGTACAGTATTAATAACGATTATTATATGAATTAATTATAATATATATATATATAATATATATATAATATATTCTAACGTAGTTTAATAGACCATTATTTTAAAAGAGTTATATCTCTAGATATGCATAATATATATTATACTTTATATAGAATATGGTAAAGAAATCTATATTAATTATAATATAAATAAAACTATATATCATATAAATATATATAATTTATATAACTATATAGCTACGACCAAGTATATATTATACATATATACTACTATATAATATATAAATTGATATATACCTCAGTACATATACTTTACCAAACAATTTATAATATATTCTATAAATCTCTATACTATAATACTTATATCACTATATCTATATACCTACTAAAGATAATCACTTGTCGCATTCTAATAAACTATAACCTTCATTATCTATCAAACTAAGGTATTTTTTCAATTGTCTAACTACATAAACCCTTAAAACGCCGTCCTGAGCAACAGTATAGGCTCTTTTTTTATTTCGTACAAGAACTTATGGGGAAGTATCCCTCGCGCCTCTGCATATCGGCCCCACCTACTATAAAATATATATACTAAACTTATATATACTTATATATAAATATATATACTATATATATATATACTATATACTATATTATACTTATATATATCATCTAGCCAGTCCCTGGAGCTGGAAGAAAATTTACAAACATCATGTACTTCAAGTCTCAAACGCCTACTATGGGAAAGCATTGCCATACCAAAGCCACTATATATTAATACGAATCCAGCAAATAAAATTAACTTTTAGCTGCCCAAAATTAACGTTATACAATCTCCAAGCTATTTCTCTAATTTCTCACAAAAATAACAAAGATTCAAGAACTATAAATAGCACTGATTGGCAACCATGAGTGGTGGAAATTACACTGTATAGAAATCAAAAGTTTGATACTTATCTTGACGCTGTTATTTGAGGGAATTGTCTTTCAAATGCGCACTGTGCGTGTGCAGGATCGCTCCCGCATCAGGACACTCTCTCTCCTCCATTCCTGATGACTCTCTCTCCGTCTCTCTCTACCTTCTCTCTCTCTTTCTCTCTCTCTTCTCTCTCCTATCTCTCTCTCCTACTCTCTCTCTCTCTCCTCCCTCTACGCAATGTCCATGGCGCCTCGGCTGAGTGTTTTTCTCCCTGCTGCTCAATGCGCACCTGCTCTCCTCGGTTGCGTATGGTTGTCTTTCTACTATTTAGGCGTGTTTCATTTGCGTTTGACGTTACTAGGTCACGATATTATCTCTGCGATATCTGGCGCCCTAACAGTCGTCAACGTCATATCTGTCACGCACAACAAATCTATTACCAATAGATAAGCAGCCATACCATAACAAAATATAGTAATATTAAGAAGCCTTTGAAAAGAGAACGGTACAACCTAAATCTCTAAAAGTGAATCTTATAGAGGCGATCAAGTGTAGAGAAATCTGTTTCATAATTAAGTGATTTTCAAACACTAAGGGTACGAGAAACAAAGCAGCTTTAACGATCAAAGGACATTTCAAATAAATGTTAACTGGAAACAGACATTAAAGCCAAGAAAAAAAATGCTTGACAAAAGAGATTGGCAATGCCGCGGTAGAAAGAAGTCAAAACGATCAAATGCAAGACAGTGAAGAAAACAATCCAAACAAATTTTTGGAAAACAAAGCACATTTTGAATCTTCAAATACTACAATACGGCACAATATAGCAGTGTTAGTATTAAATACTGACAATATAAGTAAAAATTTACCTTCAACTTCTCAAATAAGAAATGAGCCTTCAAATGTAGCACAGGCTTGCGACAGAACTAGTGTTTCTGAAAGACCATCTGCAATTCTTAAAAATGCAGCTTTAAAAAGTAAGGGAGTATTTACCAAAGACGATTCTTCTAAAGTATTCGATCGTAGTAAATTCAGAGGAGCAAGAAAAAAGCAGTGATTTGAAAAGGAAAATGTGAAAAAACACCCTTCATTGGAGTAAGGGATATACTTTGACGGACGAAAAGACAATTGCCATAATTCTGGTTAAGGAAGAAGAAAGGGTAGCTAGATAGACCATGACAGAAGAACATGTTGTTCTACTTTCAGAACCAGGATCTATATACTTTATCTTGGTCTTGTCACTTCTATACCTCATAACATTAAAACAATCATATTAACTTTTTGTTTTTAGAGAAAATGTTGATCTAAGTTGCAAGCTGTTGGTTGTGATGGAGCAAAGGTTATTACAGGTTCTAGAAATCATATCAAAAGACAACTTGAGTTTTCTTTGGGACGTCCATTGCAATGGCTTGTTTGTTTGTTTGTTACATACAAATGAATTTTAATTACCTCATCTATTACAACATTTGAACGGAAAAACTACTGGACCAAAAGAGTTTTATGGAGAAATTGGAAAAAAATTAGAATCTTGCGAAAAGATGCTTGTAATAAGCGTTGAAAAGATAGGAAAAACTATGCTTGATGTTGCCCTTGATGAATTTAGTACAGATCAACGATACCTCTACGAAATGTGTACTGGAATTTTAAAATTAAATATTTCATTAAGATTGTCAAGAAGGGATCCAGGAAAATGAGTCATTCCAGGTGGTTAAAGTCAGCTAATAAAATTTTGAGATTATATGTTTCAACAAAAGACCCATCTGGAACTTAGAAGTTTTAACAGAATATATTATTAGATTTACAGCATAATACAAAAATCTCAATTTATGGCTGAAGTGTTGAAGAACATAATAGATCGAGCATAGAAATGAAACGCATATTCTTTTGGCAATGTTGACCGACAGCCGAAAACACGTGAGAGAGTTGGGCCTTTTAAAAATTTTTAACCGTCAGACAAAAAACAAAGAAACAAAAATTGGGCCTTGAAATTAAATGTCTCCTAAAATTTGGTAAACTTCGCAATGTATTAGGAGCAAATATTTGCTTATTCAACACTATACAGCATCTTATTTCTAATAATCGCAATTTCAGGAAGGGGTCTTTGAAAGTCTCGCCCTGATACACAATGATATTCGAGAGATTCGCCCACTGCAATCACAAGCAGTAGAGGGCTGCGTCAAATTATATTACAAAAGCATCAGCCGCGACGTGTAGCCAGAGCTGGACATTAAGCACTTTGAAAGTACTTAAGTACAAAGTACGAACTACATCGGTTCTCAAAGATATATTTAGGAAAGTACTGCAGTATTTTGTATATCACAAGTTACCGCCTTTACAAGTACTTGTCAATTCAATGTACCAGTCACATTCTTAATTCCATATATTATCCATAAAAACTATTTACTGCTCACGAACTTTTAGTAGGCATTTATTTTTATCTTCGATGGAAAATAAGACATCCTATTTGCCTCCACCTCATATTTCGATACGCTCCATGAGGATACTGTTCCGACGGGGAACATTAGGAACTCGTTCAAAGCTCACCTTAAAATGACAAACAGCAAAATCTCCCATAGCACAAAGTTGAGAGCACCGCGGGTAAACTAGAAGGTAATTAAAAATCTACCGAAATTAGCAGATAGTTTGAATGCTTCCGCTACCCCTGAAAAAACCTACACTTGAAATAACATGTGAAAATATCTCCAGTTCCAAACAAGCGGAACTGGTGGAGAACTCCAAGACTTAAGATAGTAACAATAAGTAGTAGCTAAGTTGCTATTCGCCCGGAGGAAAGACCAAATCTTTCGAAGTCGTCAAGTTAGGCATAGATCGCGTTGGCGGTTAAAATCATAGCCCTGCAAGTTAGAACGTCTATTACCAAACAACGCGTGAGAATACCGGTTTGGTCAGATGCTGCACCCCTAAATAAATTTTCCCTTATCAGATGGGTCCCGTGAAGAGCCTCTCCAAGTTTACTTGATGTATCTTTCCCATGATATGTCCATAAAACTTGCATTCGAGTCTGAACAACTAGACAACACTATGGTAATTTTTATAGGGAAACTCCGTATATAGCAATATAAACGGTATATATAGTACAACTATAAACGTCTTCAGATATCACTAATAATCTAGTCACCTAGACTATGATGATTCACCCCCTTTCGTATCCATATATACTAATATATATATATATATAAATCCATAAACAAGGTAAAGAGAAGAATAAATAATATCAGCACTACTCATTTGAAAGGATACTACGTATTATATATATATAATAAGTATATGAGCTAGATCAACCACAACGGTACTACTGAATACCGCATAACCGATCTATACGGTAGTGACATCCATAATAACTGAGTAGGCTATAAGGTATAGGAGATATATATATAAAGGATAGTAATCAAGTATACTTGCTTACTACCCTCTCACTTAAAGGTATACCCATATCGATGATAAGTGAATAGCTGCTTCACGCTATAGATACTATCATATATAATAATACAACCTAGCCCATACGATCCATTCCAATACTATATATATATATATATATATAATTACTCATCATATATAATACTACTACCGTGCTTAAATCAATACAGCCATCTTCGTAGCTCAGTTACTACCAAATATATAGAACACAGAGTTGGCAAATCAGTTACCTCAAAAAACAAGAGTTCTCCACGTTATCGTTACTCTGTTAACTCGAAATAAAGATGAGTCCGTTATTCGTTAAGTCAGATATTAGTATGCAAACAGAACTGACGAGCCCAGTTACTCCCGTTGCTATTTATCCTCCTCTGACATAGACCTGATTAATTATTATGAGAGGGCGATTGCTACATGACGTTGATGTCGAGCGTAGATGTAATTCGATCCGTTTCAGTCAGTATGAATGAAAACATTACCCTAACATAAAACGCACGCCGCACACGCAAGAGTTTTGAGTCCTTTATCACGCCAACGGAAAATTTAAATTGGCATATAGCTAATCCTCTCCGCTTTGCCTACTTCACACTTTCCACTACACTCTGCCATCCAACCGCGTTCCTTTGATCACAAACCATACGCTAACAGAGTTTAAACTCCGACACATAGTATCCAAGACCATAGATTCTACACTCTTCTAACAGAACTTCCACCGCCAACGGACACTGTGACTCACTCTCACAACGATAAACCATCAACTCTTATCTACGTCTACGTCAAACATCTCCTTACACACCCTGCCAATTCTCCCTACCAATCCTC
>JABUQX010025760.1:0-2500 GCA_015478945.1 Trachelipus rathkii
TTTCAGATGAAATATTAGATGGAAAAACTGTAAGAAAAGAGCAAAGTACAAATGCACTAAAAACTCTTAAATCCTGCATTAGTGAAGACATACCTGTTTCGAGATTGCCCCTGAAGTTGAAAAGATTTTCTAGATTTTATCATGGAATAACACTAAAGGATGAAATCCTCTATTTCCAAGCACAGCATAAAACTCAGGTACCAATAGTATCATTTCCTTTTATGACAAATTTTGTATTATATATTCATAATAATATGGCACACATAGGAAGGGACAAGTTGTTTCAAATAATAAGTCAGCATTTGTTCCATCTTGATTTACGAAAAGTTGTTAGAGATGTTTCATTGACATGTCCAGTTTGTCAGTTAAATAAAATAAAAAAATAGGAAAGAACATCCCCCTGTTCTCAAAATTCAAACTACTGAGCCATATCAAATTGTTGCTATAGATTTGTTACAACTGCCTTCCTCAATTTCCAGTAATATGTATTTACTTATCGTTATAGATCATTTCAGCAAATTTCTTTATGCCACTCCACTAAGAAATAAGAAATCTGTTACAGTGGCTGAGTCTTTTAAGAAAATACTTCCAACTTTACTGGCAGTACCCAAGGCGATACTTAGTGACCGAGGATTGGAATTCACGGGCAAATTTGAGGAACTCTTATCTCAGTATGGAATTAAACACCTAAAAACCAGCAGTTATACACCCTGGGGAAATGGGGTCAGTGAACGAGCCAATAGAACTATCGCCAGCCTGTTACGGTCAGTAAGTAAAGAAGGTTCCAGATGGGAGGACAATTTAGGTAAGGTGGTATCCATTTATAACAATACATGGCACTCAGAAATAAAAATGTCACCTTCCAAATTTTTGCTTAATTTGAAACATCATATATTAGATCGACCAATAGCCCCAAGAGTGGATTACAAATTTTGGGTTAGAGGGCATGAAAGATTTAGGCCTTTCGAAGTGGGAGAGTTAGTTGTAAAGAAAGTTATAGTAACATCTGATAAAGTCAAACATAAACTTGATGAAAAATATAAAGGACCTTATAAGGTTATTCGGATTTTCCAGAATAACGTTACTTACGAAATTCAATCTTTGAGTAATGAAGACGAAGTATTTCAGGTCCACTATAATTACTTAAGGCCTTGGAAGGAATCCCCGGATTACTTGGCAAATCACCCTTTGTTTAAAGAACTTTATCCCAATAATTTACCAGACTTGAAAGATGTTCAAGAGAAAGAATTAACAATAGAGGAAGAAGATTCTTTCTCACTACTTGATACACTGGAAGATGGATCAAGTTATTATGAATTCTTACATACTGCAGCCGGAATTTCAAATGAACCAGAGGAAGTTCCCATAAATGTGACACCAAAAAGTTTAGATTTAAGTAACACTATCGGTTTTAGTGATTTAGAAAGAATCAGTTCTCATATTCGGAATTTGAAAAATAAGTACGGGATATTACTGGACACGCTGGGAAATCTTAATTTAGAAACTCCAACATTACAATTGGAGATTAAGGAAATTCTAACTAATTTAGAGAACTTGACCTCTAGAATAAAAGAAAATCTGACAACGACAGATGTGAATGAATATGCTTGGTATTTATTTAAATTTTTTGACTTGCACTCTGAAATTTCTAATTTACAATTGGGTGAACTGAGGATTCAAATTGATGAGTTTTATGATATTTGCAATGACTTATCAATACAGTCTACTAACTATGATGAAAACGAATTGTCAGGACCCAAACAATCTAGCATTTTAAGTTCTGTTATTAGTCCCCTACCAGAAGTTATTGTAAGTCCCCTGCCAGAGGTTTTAATTAAAAAGAAAAAACGAGCAGATGCTCAAATCTGCCAGCAGCATCAAGAATGCAATTTCAACCCTATTAATTCCGGAAGACTAACGCGTGCAAAAGCTAAACAACTTGGCATTAAATTGAGTGAGTTTCCGTGATTTTGAGGTATGTTTTGTTGTTTTGTTCATCATTTAATTACTTTCTGCTTTAAAATTTGTTAATTAAAATGAATAAATTTTATGTAAGGGTTAATTAAAGGGGGGAGAGACTGTAAGAGTCAAACCAACTACAAATTTCGATGCAATCTCTGGAAATTTGCGGAAGAAAGAACTTTAGTTACATTTTAAATCTTTTTGTTCCTTGTTTTTGTTAAAATATTTTCGTGATTACGATATTTTGATGTGCAGTTGAATAAGTTCTTTTTCTTTTTTCCAGAGATTGGGAAAGAATATTAAAAATAAGTTTACTGATAACTTTAGTATTCAATTAAGAATTCGAATAAGTTAAACTTGAGCTTTGATTTAAACTTTTGATAATTATTATTGACAATTTAAATGATGTGACTTTAATTAGACTTTAATCAATGTGATTCTAAGTAATTAATATTTAATTCAAGAAATAATCTCAACTTTCAGGAAAATTGAAGTAGAATTGTTGAGGTCAAATATTGACGTGAATTTGTCATTTAGC
>JABUQX010025760.1:7500-10000 GCA_015478945.1 Trachelipus rathkii
CTATTGTAGTTGTTGAGATACTAATTTTTTTTTTTTTTTTTTTTTTTACATTTCCGCACTAAAATTGGACCAGCATTCCACCAATGTTTTCGTTTGTAAACTGTAGCAGTTAATAGTTTTCGAGTATGACCTATTACAATACTATATACTATATTCCATATACTATTATATATATTATTATATATAATATAATTATATATATATAATATATATATATATTATATTATAATAATATATATAGTATATAATATATTATATTAGTATTATATATCATGGCCAGGGCCATGGCCCCCCCTAAATTTTTCAGCTCAATAGAACTTTCCACAATGAAATTTTTTTAAGATCACACGGTTAAACGATATATATATATTATATATTATTAATAAATATATATATATATAGTATATAGTATATATATATATATTAAATTATATATATATATATATAATATATTTAATATATATATAATAATATATATATATATATATATTATATATAGTATATATATATTATATATCATATATATATTATATATATAATATATATATATATATATATATAATATATGTATATAGTATATACTGAAAGCCTATTTTTATCTTGAGAATACTTTGTGGTCGTAAAGGTAGGGGAAGGGCCATGGCCTATTCCTGGCTTCCCCAAACTTGTAATGTCTGCTCATGTATTATCCCATCCATACATTCGTTTTTTGCCCAATGCCGAGAATCGGTAACCGTGTGAAATTAATTTGAATTGTAATGTATTCTTTTTTAAACGAGTAATTAAAGACTTTTAAGCATAATAATCTTTTTATTTTGTCTAACATCAATAATAGGAATTGTACGATGAGATACTGAGAATTGTTGAGAATTGTTGATAGGGAAAAAAGTTTGCAAATAGGTGTGGGAAGCGAGGTAACTGCTTGTGTGATTGAGAAGCCGAGCGAAGTATGCGGGGGTTGGTAAAAATAATTATTATAACTTATTATTTTTAATCGTGACAAATGTAATACTGAAATATTGGATTAGTTTTATAATTAAAAGGCGGTAGAATTATAAAGTAATTCACATTGTGGTTGAATACAAACTACGAACCATTTAGTGGCTATTCTCAGTAATGCTGATGATAATTCAAGTAGTTATTTGAGTCCACATCCGTTAATGATACTAAATTGTAGTGTTGCTACTTGGGATATAGCGTACCAAGAAGAAAATGTCCTGGATATTGGAAATTACATAATTGGAATCAATATTAAAGATTAAAGTTTGACTTATTAACGAAACCGTACAAAACACCAATTACGTACAATTTTTGAAGAGGGAAAGAGACCTTTTCTTTATGAATGGCTAAATCTGCACAATTCTTGGCTAGCGTATTCTAAAATATTGATAGGAACGTTTTGTAGATTGTGTGTCTTATTTAGACCTTTCTATCAAAAGAGGTATTTTTGTGCTCATTTATCGTAAACCATTTAGAAAAATATAAAGACATGATTCATGTGCTAAATCCATGTATTTTCAGAAGGGCATAAGATGGCCCGATCAGCAAAGAATTTCAACGAACACATATAATTAAGCGTCGTTAGTATATACTGAACAACCTCATATTAACTGCACTTATTTATTCAAAACAATATCGAAAAATTGGTACCTCAATAATTTCTACCAAATATTTTGTGGCAACCCAAATTTCGCTGATTCGAGGTACGTCTTGCAAATACCCGCTAATGTTTTCCGATTTGTTAATTCAGTAAGTAGAAGCTGAAAAGATGTGTTTCTTGTGGAACATTTTGAAACCAAACGGAGCAAAGGCCAAATACACATCACACATGAATTGCAGAATGAGCTTTATATGTTATTTGTTGGAAAGTTGGATATGTAATCAATTGTGAATGAATCAAACAATTGGTGAATATTTCTCCCTGTTAGCATCGAGACAGCAACATATCGGGAGCAAGAAAGCTTATCTGATTGGTGTTCGCATCAATTGTAAGGATTCGTCAATGTACAAGAGAATTTCCTATGGCTTATTCCTCTTGAAAACTAAACAGCCTGAAGATTATGCAAAGCTATAGTTGTCTCCTACACGAGATATATAGGAATTTAATATGAAGTAAGCTTTGAGTTTGATAGGTGGCTGCCATCCATGGAATGGCAAAGAAATGTTCAAAGTTAATAAGCAGATCAGTAGCCTAAAGCCAATTTTTTCATTGTTGTTCCTATCGTTTAAATTTAGTAATTATTAATGATCTAAATGCTGTTCCAGAATTTCGAAACAATGTTGGAATTGTAAAACATATTTATAAATTTTTCCGTGAAAATATGTCACCCGAATATTTGGTAGCAAATATACCATTGTTATGTGAAACACTATGGTTTGCTAAGTATAAATCAATTAGGATATTTTTTGAACATTTTTAAGCCAAATAATAATTATCGTTAGAAAAATCTTCTCAATTTGATCCAGATGTAACGCAAGCCACACACTAACTGCAGCATGT